>CM069449.1:52137283-52163161 GCA_035610835.1 Ophiura sarsii
ATTAGAATTGCAATACAAGACATGACTTGCGAGTGAGAAGGAAAACACTTTTGTTACTCACGTTACATTTGATTGGCCATCATAAAATGGCAACAAGCCTTCATTCACAAAGTGTCCTCATACAGGATATTTTTGGAAACAAGTTTAACATGGTTGATAAAGCTAACATTAAGATCTACAAATGCAAGGTGAAACTAATCTGATTAGACAAACACTTTTCAGAAAATTGACCAAAATAGCTGTTACTCACGTTACGTTACTCACGTTACTTGTTTTTGCAAATTCAAATTGTATTTATATAGCTCATGCAGATTAGCTCAAAATGTTATGAAATAGTCTTGGCATGATGTATTCAATTTCCCAAAATGTTATTATGTCTCCAAACAGTCAATTATGACCGCGACACAAGTTCACAGGACATTTTGCAAACTCTCTACCTGTTACATCCACAATATCTTGATGAAAATGGTATCATTTTGCATTAAAACAGAAACAATTTGAGAGCTATTTTCTTTTTTGAAACTTAACATTATGTTTAACAAGTGTTAGGTGAAAATATTTGCATATTATTTGATGAATTACACCATAGTTATCAAGGTTGCCGAATTCAGCACCTTTGCGCAAAATCAATATTTTTGAACTTAGGAACGATGAACGCAAGAAATATGCAGAAAATGCTCTACAATATTTGTGTACATAAGCTATGCATGTATATTTAACACTTGTAACCAACAAAATTGAATATTTTCCTTCAAAAGTGACTTTCAGAGGACAAAGTTACTGTTTTACTTGTTGAAAAACTTGGAAAGACACGCAATGACCCCTGGAAATATTGCGTACGAAGTGATGGAAGTGCCAGACTGACATAAGACTGATAAATGAATAAAACTAAGTGCAGTAAAAGCAAAAAGAGATCCATTTCTTATTGCTACAATGCATTTTAGGCCGTTACTCACGTTACATTTTTGTTACTCATGTTACAATTGTTTACTCACGTTACAGTTTTCAAACCTCTGCCATTTTAATAAAACTACACATAGCCCATTATATTTCCTGTTTTCAAATTAAGTACCTGGAGTATGATTATTATTCCATTTGGCAGAATTTAAAAGCAAAGAACAATTGAGTAGGACAACTATTTTATGTTTATCGTTACTCACGTTACATTTTCAATTACCATCGGACACACAGGAGATTCCTCCCAACTTGTGTCAATGCATAGGTATTTTTCATAGTTGGTAACTTGAAACTAAGGTATTATGCATTTCAGAAATCAACAAATATTTATATTTACAGTTAATATTAATATGTAAGAGGTCAACATAACCTGAACACACATTTTTCACTTATATTTATGAAAAAAACATTTTCCAACTTACGACGATAATTTCTTGAAATTTACAACAAATCATTCAAACATTTGATTGTCCCATATACCTACAAGTGTATACAATAAAACAAAATGGGTAATAAGCATCCAAATTGAATTTTAAATTTTCAGGTCATATCACCAATCTATGGAATTGCCCATATGATGACACCCGGTGCCCCCGGGTTGACACCTCCGTGGTTGGGAATAGGGATGTTCATATCATTGACTAAAGAGGGCAAAATGTTTAGGAAAAAAGTTGACCAAAATACATGTATGTAGAAAACTCCATGTTTACCTAGGAGCTTTTAAATCCAGTGATCTAGTATGAAGTTCATAATGAAGTAAGCGGGGATGTATTCACTGATGTCTATTAAAATAACCCCACACAAGCAACTGGACATCATCATGAAAGTAAACCCTTTTTTACCTAAAATGGTTTTAAAATGTGCATGACTTGCCCAGTTTTCAGCAATATGAGGCAAACTACTTTTGGTTATAACTTTTTTATTATTCAGCCTGCAGACATGGTTGAACCATCATTTTTGATTGTAAAGTACTTTGTTTCCATCCATTTTCAAAGAGATAATTTTATTTTCAAAATGTTATGATCATGCCTATCCTTGGGACAAGCGGTTGCAGACCGCACGACTTCCCCTGCTCTTCGGCAGATAGATCTGGTAATTGACTTTGAACCGATTGACATAATAATCACGTGAGTACCTTTTACCTGGACCGCACGACTTCGACAACCATCAGTCACGATCACGATGCAATCGATAGTTCCCACAAGGCAAGGGTTGAGTGTGTGGTTGTAAATTACCGTAACGTGTTGGATTTTGACATCACGTTCACGCTCTAGGTTCTTTCTAGAATTTCGCTGGTGCTTGAATTGAATTGTGTCACGTAGAACAGTACTCTTTATTATAAAGACTTTATAACTACTAGGGATACATCGGCAGTCACAGCGAGGCCACGAAGACATGCGCATTTGGACCAAATTGGCGACGGATCATATTACTTACTACTGTATACTAGCGTGTGTAAAAATGACTTGAGAATAAAATAAAATGTGATTCAAAATTGCTAGTTTCTGAAAGTTTCAAAAGGTTTCTTGCTGATTCAATGATTAACGTATTCAACACAGTCTAGATTTACTATCGCTAAATTCCCAGTTCTAAACTAAATTTATAAATGTCGTTTTTTAACCACATTCCATCATGCATATTTTCAAAGTATTCTCTACGCAATTCTGCAGTAATTATCGAAAAGCGGGGGGGGGGGGGGGGGGGGGGGACGTACCCAAAAAGTAGCATAACTTTCGAAAAACTGCATCGATTTTCACAGAACTTTTTCCCGCAATTTTGTCTGTTTTCATTTGATCTAAAAATTTCTTTCATAAATCCAAGTCTGAAAAGTTCGGCCGGCCTCGCAAAACACTGACGTCATAATGAGCTGTTTTGCTTTTGTACTTACACTAACCAATCTACAATCAATTGGTCACTACTGTAAGCAAGTACCCTCCTAAGGTTTATAATACTAGAATGATAACAAAAATTCAAGTTCTCACTCTTTTGTAAATTGCAAAATAGTCGGTAACACGTGTTACGGTAACACGTGTTTGTTACACTTTGTTCAGCCATAATTTACTAGCATTCGATTCTTTATTTAATTTCTAAATCAAAATTAATTTTGACTTTGACAATTGAACTAGCATATTAACCATAAATAGTGATGTATAACACAAGTTTACAAAACTGAGGTTTTAGCACGTTACGACATTTTGATGGCTTATTGTGGAGTGGTGGTTATGAATTTATCTAATTGTTTACTATTTTTAAATAGGGCCTAACTAGTAGGATTAAAATTATAAGTGGCATCATTGAAACCAAATCAATTGGGAAATATTTTCAAAAAAGTGTTGCTCCGGTGACATGTGTTACCATTTTGAAAGTAAGAAAAGTTAAAAGAAATCATAGTAAACAATAGCCAAATGTTGCAACATTTTTTTCCTGATTCTTTGCATGGGCTTTGTACAACATGAAGGTAAAAATAAATCTTTTGGGGCAATTAAATTCAGTTTTTTTGTTCCGTCACATTTTCATGGAATCGCCCATATCACATGCATATCTGTATAGATATGAATAGATGTAGGGGTGTATGCATATCTGTACGAATGTCACATGCTTATGAAATAAGATTATTTTGAGCATTACTATATTACGCCATTTAGGGGTGCATTATTGAGTGTTGGTAACGCTGTTTAGGGTAGGGTTTGTATGTGATGATTACGCCATTAAGGGGTATCAAAATAGTGTTCTGGTTTACGCACGCCATTTAGGGTCCATTTCAGAGGTGCTTGGACGCGCATGTGTACCCGCTTGGTATGCCAAGTCTTTAAAGGAGGTGTCCCGCAAGCATAAAAGTGTGCATTATATGTTAGAAAAATAACTATCGAGCCCAACTTTTGTAATTATATGGAACAAAACACCACACTTATGACAAAAACAAATAAAAACCGCAATCTCTCAACATGCACTTTTTAAAATTCGCGGCGATGTCATAGTTATACAATGCACATGCGCAAATTTTAGCACAGATACCCATGACGTCATCGACACCGGGACTTTCGATCGCCGCGAATTTTAAAAATTGCATGTTGAGTGATGGCAGTTTTTATTATTTTTTGTGACTAGTATGGTGTTTTGTTCTATATAATTACGTTATTTCGGCTCGATAATTATTTTTCTAACAAATAATGCTGAATGTTGTGCTTGCGGGACACTTCCTTTAAGATTACTGTACAGTTGCTGGTGCTAGTATAAGAGAATTTTGACTTGAAAAGCATGCCTGTAACTTTTCTTAATATTTTTTATTTGTTCTGTTTTTGCCAATCCAGATGCATTGCAAGATGAATTTCTAACATCCATATCTACCTGCATGAAGAATTGCTGACATCCCATCTCTATCCAAGACACACAAAGATAAATATCACAACTACCATACACATCAGATAGGCAGTGCATTATACACAATGTGGATGTGTAGGAGGGTGACATCATGTTTGACTCTATTTTACGTCATCATTGTACATCTGAATTCTGGCCATAGCAAGGACACCAACATATATTCTCTGAAATTGAGGACTTCACCGTACAATGTTGTAAATAATTTAATGGACAGTGATGACGTGTTAGTGCGGAGAAGACGACAGGCAGAGAGCACCGCTCCTTTGGGTCCTGGTTTGTACTGGGTGCCAGCCAGGGGTAATCTACGGGGCAAGGCTGGGCTGGGATACTATATTGAGATGGATATTGGTACTCCAACTCAAAATGTAAGATAATCATTATGGTATTCTTGTGTTCTATAGATGGTGTGACCGGTGACGTAGTGCCCGGCGGTTTGCGTGCGCACCTACAGGGAACGGTGCTTTAATTCACACTTGGTTGATCATTACTTACCATGCTTACGGTGTAATAATGCAGTAGTCATGGTATGCATCCCTAAGCACAATGAGGTACTAAATCTGGTTGCCCGGCGGTTTGCGTGCGCACCATAAGGGCATGTGCTTTTTAAATTGGCGCTCAGTGATGTGTGTTTTGCTTTCATATAGTAATGTATGCAGTAGTCATGGACTAGTACCTCTAGCATGTCTTTAGACCAGGCGCTAATCAATTTGTAAACACTACTGATGTAAACAACGGTCACCTCATCTATAGCAATCTTAATAAATGAATACTCATGAACAAGTGCATCATAAGCTATCCCATCAAGCCAGGGAAGTATTAAGCTGTAAGATATCAAAGGTTTGCCTAATTCACAAGTGGGTCAATGTATAAAGGGGTCGTTTTATGGAAACACCAGCTTATTTTCAAATTGGGGAGAAACTTTGGAGTAAAAGGCATATTATGTGATCTTTTCCAGGCCCTCTACATGTATTCATGATTTTTTTTAGAAAGTGTGGATTTTCTTGCAGATTTACATTACAGATCCTAAATCATGAATATATTCCAAGTTAAAGAGCGATACGGTTCCTAATTACCTCAAAATCATGGTTTTAGAGTAAAAATAAGCTGTCGGCGCAGACTCTGACAGTTTATTTTCAGTGTTCACTCTAAAAACCATGATTTTGAAGTAATTAAGAATTGTACCGCCCTGTTACTTGGAATGTATGTACGATTTATGATCAGAAATGTAGATCTGCAAGAAAATCTGCTTCTAATTTTTTTTCGAGGATTGAGGTTGCCCCTGGAAGAGATCACAAACCTTTTAACTTATGTAGAGAGCCAGGGTTAATCTATGGTAAACCCTTCATTGGCAGCTTATAATCCTGGGTTTTCACTCTCAGATGAGTTTCAGGAAGTAGACAATTTGCACAATAACAATGACCCCACATAATATTCCTGCATAGGTTGTTTTAAATCATTTTTTTTCTTCATAAAGTATATTTGTCAAACTGTTATTTTGACTTGAATTGGTCTATAGATCTATAATACATGTATGTAGTTAAATGTGTTGTGCCATGTTATAAATCATTTTTTTCTTCATTTTGTAGTTACATGTACTAGTAGACACGGGTAGCAGTAATTTTGCAGTGGCGGCAGCACCACATCCCCTCATCAGTACATACTACAAAACAAACGAGTAAGTAACCTCCACTTCGTCACTGTTCTGTTAAAACCTTTTATGTTTTCCGGGCCCTTGAGCATGTATAAAGTAAAACTACCCAACAGTTATGCATAGGATCAAAGAGTTACTTTATACATGTTCAGGGGCAAGAGCAGACAATGTGTTGATAGATGTGTTTGGCCCTTGAACATATTAAGAGCAGACTACCTTAAGGTAATGCATATAGGAAGTATTGCTTTATACATGCTGAAGGGGCAAATGGAAATACAGACACTGTAAATTATGAACGTGTAGTTTTGTACAGCTTGTACTATTGAGTTTACTTTTGTGTGTACTACTATTGCAAATAGTACACACAAAAGTAAACACTGAATAGTACACGCTGTCCAAAACTACACGTTCATAATTTGCAGTGAGAACAGCAGCAATTTGTGTGTTATTGCACTACAATACTGGTCACATCATTTACCAAATGAAATTTATTTGACATGCTAATCGCCCTTGCCCCTGTGCATTTTGAGCCCTGCCTACTTGAAGTTTGTACGCATCATCTTTCTACATGTGCCTAATGCATAGGCTTACAAGATTCCATGGCAATAAATATGTGATGCGATCTGTGAAAACCCGCCACATGGTGGCATTTTTCATATTGGAGATATTTATATCATAAGAAAGCTAAAACTGTGCTGATTACAGAACTGTTTCAATCATTTTTCTACGATCACTACAAAAAAAGTTATGAGTGAATGATGATTGTGATGTCACCAAAAGCTACAAAACAAGAAATCATGAAAACAGGCCAAAAAAGATACATAATTCAATATAATAACATTAGAAGGTTAATAATAAAAGTGACTTAAGTAAGTTTGTGACGGTGAAATTTCATGAAAGATGATGACACAAAGTACTGGAAACTAATTTTCTTTAAAAAAATCTAGAAAAGAGAAAACAGTTTTTTTAAATTTTTATTATTTTATTTTTTCTATTTTACCCGTAATCCCTAGTTCACATTTTGCGACATCCGACGGGTTTTCTCAGATCGCATCACATATGTGCAATACAAAAATTACTAATTAAGAATTTTTTACCTTCGATAAAGATTCTGTTAGAATCGAAAAACGCCAGGTCCTCTTACAGTATATTTATTATATATTTTTATTGCAACGCTCGTGAGCCTCATATCAGTCAATAGTAATAATCCTAATAATTGGCTCGATTAGATGGTATTTTTGACATGCTGTTTAAATAATTTGGTACTTACCTGATATTGGGAACCAATTATTTTGAAAATACGCTGAACTCAACCCAGATCTAAATAATAGGCCTAAATGATTGCCGCGTCGATTGCATATTGAATGAAACGCTTCATATGATGCCATTAAGGTCATCAATTATCCGCTATTGTAAAGACGTGTGCATAACAATGCGTGCAATTTTGTACCCTTGAAATCCGGGCCTGGACCAAGTTTATTAAGTGGAGCCGGTTTTGAGTAAATTATGTATAATGAATAATTAAACAATAGCTAAATTTATCAGTAAGAGGATCAGACGTTTTATAAAGTGTGAACATACGCTGAACTCAACCCAGATCTAAACAAAAGGCCTTTAACACTTTGTATGATGCCATTAAGGGGTATCAATTATCCGCTACAGGTATACCGTATAGTAAAGACGTGTACATAATGCGTGCAATTTTGTACCCTTGAAATCCAGGCATGGACCAATTTTATTAAGTGGAGCGGTGTTGAGTAAATGACGTACATGTATAATGAATAATTAAACAATTTTTGTCAATAAGAGGATCAGACGGTGATATTAAGTGTATGACATACAGTATAAATGATCACCTATTGTAATTTCTTCGTAATATGCATCCTGTCAATTCTCTGGGTTTTATATGCCCATGAATATAATGAAACGTTGCCAGGAAACTTAATAGTACAGGTTATAAAGTGCTTTTTCATAATTCTAAACTATCTGTGGCCACCGGACGGCAATGTGGTGTTTTGATGGATTCATAAATTTGAAGACATTTTAACTGTTTCTTACGCATACCGTAATGAATTGTGTACACATCAACGTTCTAGATTGCATAATGCGTACTTATTTAGGTTTACAATTTTCAATTGGCAATAAAAATGTGCAATACAACAATTACAAATTAAGCATTTTTATTGCAACACTTGTGAACCTCATATCAATCAATAATAATAATTCATACACTTTCAGTAGTGTCGAACCAATCAGAAAGCAAGAAACTAAAATACGTGGCGTGCATTGAAAGTGTCTAATGCACTCTGCGCGCTTTGTTTTGATTCGTTGTACAGGAATCGCGAGTTCGCCGATTTTGACTGCGGCCGGTGTTAGCAAACTTGTTAACATGTTTTTATTCGTGCTTACAATACATAGATCAAAATTATGCTTAAATTGTGAATTTTGATTTGTATAGTGTCGTGTATGAATTAAGTCAATACATACGTATGTTTTGTTTCTCGAAAAATTAGAAAAATCAATGCACTTGCGCAAATGTTGATATGCTCGCAATAGCACCCCCCCCCCCCCCTGTGGGGTTGTGCCATTATTCACACATCAACATCAGCCTGCGTCCATTGATTTGTCTTAACTCTCTTGAAACAATACATACGCATTTATTGCCTATAATCCTAATATATTGGCTCGATTCGGTGGTATTTTGACATGCTGATTAAATAATTTAGTATTTTGACGTCATAAGAACCTGAAATTGGGAAATATAACCAATTATTTTGAAAATATGCTGAACTCAACCCAGATCTAAATAATAGGCTTAAATTATTGCAGTGTCGTATAAGGTTATCAATTATCCGTTTATTGTAAAGACGTGTTCATAATGCATGCAATTTTGTACCCTTGAAATCCGGGCCTGGACCAATTTTATTAAGTGGAGCCGGTGTTGAGTAATGGCATATAATGAATAATTAAATGATTGGCAGTAAGAGGATCAGATGGTTTATAAAGTGTGAAATACGCTGAACTCAACCCAGATCTATAAACAATAGGCCTTAATTATTGCCGTGTCGATCACATTGAATGAAACGCTTCATATGATGCCATTAAGGTCATCAATTATCCGCTAATGAAAAGACGTGTTCATAACGCGTGTAATTTTATACCCTTCAAATCCGGGCCTGGACCAATTTTATTAAGTGGAGCCGTTTTTTGTCAGTAAGACGATCAGATGCTTTAATTATATATAATAACGTGTGAAAATACGCTGAACTCAACCCAGATCTATTAACAATAGGCCTAAATTATTGCCGCGTCGATTACATTGAATGAAACACTTCGTATGATGCCATTAACGTTATCAATTATCCGCTATTCGGTTATTATAAAGATGTGTGCATAATGCGTGCAATTTTGTACCCTTGAAATCCGGGCCTGGACCAATTTTATTATTAAAGTGGAACCGGTTTTGAGTAAATTGTGTATAATAATGAATAATTCAACGATAGTTTTTTTCGTCAGTAAGTGGATCAGACGCTTTATAAAGTGTGAAAATATGCTGAACTCAACCCAGATCTAAACAATAGGCCTTAATGATTGCCGCTTCAATCACATTGAATGAAACACTTCGTATGATGCCATTAACATTATCAATTATCTGTTATTGTCAAGATGTGTGCATCATGCGTGCAATTTTGTATCCTTGAAACCCGGGCCTGGACCAATCTATTTTTTTTTAAATATTGGATTTAGATAGAAGTCGACGACTCGACATCCTAAACACAATGAGCCATCTTCTCGTACTAAACACAGTTTAGCTTAAAACCATGTCTAACTAAACTTAACCGGAAAATCAGCTAATTAATATAGGGTGTTCTAAAAACACTGGTCTTCTGATGCAAGTTAGAATTATCACCTTCATAGATGATGGTTCATCATAATTGATGTATGGACCAAATATGAAATGATTTCTCCAACCTTCATCCCTGAGGTTAGACTTGCTTCAAGTCTCTCTTGTTAGTCATTTCCATCTTATTTTTGCTAATTACCTTTTAGTATGCCAGTCATGACACTTGACTTAATGTCCTTAAATATAAGGTCACACCATTGACCCTAGCCACTGTTTGCATCATATTACTATTCTACCCCAGTCACTATTCTACCCAGGTTACTAATCTGCTCGCCCACCGAGACTTGAAACTTCTGTTATTAGTGCCAGATGTCCAGCTATAGAGGTGTGCCATCTGTTATGCCACTCAAAATGTTGAAAGCATATTCCATTTTTCAATGGGTTGTGACAAAATCATATACATGTATATATTTCTTTTATTTGCAAGTTTAAGAATAAAGAATCATCATCTAGTGAATCTTTGATAGAGAAATCAATGTTTAACCATATTCAATGGTTCCACGTGTCATAAGACAACCAGAACCATCATCAGCAATTTATTTTCCCCTACTTTTACCCCTACAAATAAAATGATGTGTGCCTGTACAATAACAGTGGTAGTAAGGCTGAGATCACTATGGTAACAAGGTGAATTTCATTGGCCAGAGACCCTAGAGAAATGGTATGTCGATTGGCTCACAATTTTCCCTTCAGCATCATTTGAAACACTGTAGCACTCAATTACAGAAGTTCCAAGGCTGATCGGGGTAGGTATGTAGGCTGGGACACAGTCTGCTTATAATACCTGTATCCAATTAGCAAAATTGTTCTGTGGCAGGAAATAATAAGTACAGCAATTTCAACTGTAGCTACATGTATAAATAGTATGGCATAAAGGGGGTGAGTGATCAGCCTGGAACCAAGGCTACCCTGAGGTGTGACTTTAAAATAAAAAAACAGTCTTAATGGTTTTGGTTTGTATCACAAGTGGTCAAAATGTGAGGTACTGAGGTACTAAAATGTTTACGTTATGTGAAATTCTTAAATGAATAGGATATTAATCCTGATGACATCATTAACAACATGCTGCTACAAAAAGGGAGATTATATTAACCCCCCCCCCCCCAAAAAAAAAAACACCACCCCATCAGTGTATGTAAAAGTCTCAAAGAATCTGCGAGTACTCTAGCCCATGCGTCAGGACAGACTATCTGAGTAGAATTTCATAATAAAATGACCTTTTTATCTCATTTAAATCGTACATCATTTTGGAAATAGCTTGTGATATGGAGATCATGTGAAAACCATGGTATATAATCAAATGGTTGTGTAGTTCTGTATCTGACTGGGAAGCCTTGACTGGGAACTGAAGGGGACCTGTCCAGGAGAAAGTTTTCAATTCAGAGAGACTGTTTGGATGATCCATATTTTCATCAAAACTAAGTGTTCTGTGTACTTGCCCATCTCAACCACTCAAGTCAAACTACTGTATATATACGCTGGGCAAAAGATATTTTTTTCTTCTAATATTGAATTTTCCTTTTCTTTATCGGATATTTTTGTCATTGCAGATCCACTACATACAAAGACTTGAAAAGGAAGGTCAAAGTTCCCTACACCCAAGGTGAATGGGTTGGCAAATTGTGCCAGGATAAGAGCCGTATTGTGAGTGGTCCAAATGTAGCTGTCATGGCTAACATAGCAGGAATCACCCACTCAAAGGAGTTCTTTATCAATGGTTCCAACTGGCAAGGAATTCTGGGACTGGGATATGCCGAAATTGCCAGGGTAAGGGAAAACCCCAAAACTGTTCTAACAGGTTCGACCGACATAATTTTGTTAGAATTGTCCACATACAATTTTATTTTATTTTTTAAATGAAAATTTTTATTTTTATGTTGTTGAAATTTTTGACTGTTTTTGAAAATTGCTGAAAATTCTCCAACATTTGCCGATATAAATTTGTTTAAAACAAAATCTAAAAAATAAAAATGCCAGACTGACCCAACCCTACCTGAGAGGTCCATTTGCCTGTAGAACAGGCTGTTTTTGTTGTAGTAAGCACAGATATGAAACAGGAATTCAGTGAGAGACATGCAAAGGAAAATGATATATGCAGGACATTTGTTTTTTAGATATTTGCCACTCCATGAGGCCTAAAAAAAAAAAAGGTTTGTTTGCCCAAACACGACCGACCCATAAAATCTCAAAACCCCATGCCTTTTTTTTTTTTTTTTTTTTTTTTGAGATTTAATTTTTTTTTAAATAATGTTTTATGTTGAAAAATATATGTATTAAATGATATTTTCATCTTAATTTGCCAAACTAATCAACTACACTGCCCTGTTATTTACTTATTCCCACATATCCACCCTTTAAAACACTAAGGAGATGCAAATCCAAGATCCTACCACTATCTGAAGGTTTGTACTACAGGCTGCCAGCTGCCCTATTAAAAACAAAATACATGTATTAGCCCTAACCAGCCAGGCTATGTTCGTACGGTGTGGAAACTGGGGGAAGGGGACAAAGTATGATTTTAAACCAAATAATCGCTGTGAAACCCCTTGGAATTGACCCCCAGAACCTCTGATCACCGCGCCGCGTCCCTAATCACTCGGCTAACCTGGTAATGCTCACCTGGGCAGTGATTTTGTACACACATATCAGCATGGTTGATGACGTCATCGAATCATATGCTATAGAATGCGCGTGGACATTGTTTTTTGCTTTAGTGAATCGGAGTGTAGGAAGGTTAGGGTTTTAAAGAACATTCAAGTGTATTAACATCAACTTGTATAGTCTTTTTCTTCTCTAAAAGTGTCCATAGCCAAAAAAAAAAGAAAAAAAAAGAAAAAAAGGTAATCGACCTACCGACCCACTTTTTTCAACTCTTGTTTGGGCAAACAAACCTTTTTTTTTTTTAGGCCTGATGATGACAAGACTTTACACTTGACATAACACTGAATTGTCCCCTTTCGGTGAGATCCAATAAGATTCATTGGTGTTTAGTTGATCTTGAACTACTTACTCTAGCTGTAATTATGTTTTTACTTTGGTTATCACCATTAAATACTAATAAATTTGAATTTATTCAGTATTGTTAACCCCGTAGCTAATGTTAACAATTATGTTTAATCTGGCTCAGGGGTTCCGCCACTTGTTCACATATCTTGCAATGACACTCACTGATTCAAACAAAATGTGAGGTCATCTTGTAGCAATACGATAAGCATTTATTTATCTTGCTAGTTACGAAAATAAATAATGAAATGAACCATATTTTTAAGGTGATGAAAAAATAATAATAATAATAATAGAATCATATTTTTATAAAGCGCCTAACATTGAGATCCCTAAGCGCATAAACATAAAAACAGCAATTCAAAAACAAATATAGATAAATAGAATCAAGAACAAATATTAGAAAAAGCCATTGTGAACAAATGAGTCTTTAAAGGTACCCTGTTCTCCAGGAAAACAGACCTCTCGGGTACATGTAGGGTCGATCGGTCGGTCGGGAAATAAAATCTTTTTCTTTTTCCCATTATTTCGTAAACATTTCTGTAAATTGTTAATCGAAATTTGCAAAATCATTTTCCCCCCCAAAACATTTAGAATTGTTTCAAACATTCTCAAAAAAAAAGTCAACACATTAATTTTGCTAAAACAATTTAAAAAAAAAAGTCAAAACAAATGGGTCGGTTGGGCCAGTAGAACAGGGTGTTTTCTTTTGTTGCTTAAAGGTAGATGTTCTGATTGCTGGCCCGATTTACAACTTGATGTTTTCTATTTTACATGGAAAGTCATCCTTAAAATTGTCACATTCCAAAGTTTGAGTTTCATAACTCCAATGGTTCTTATTTTAGAAGTACAAGGTTACATACAAATTTGCCCATTGAGTTGTACACAAACTGGCTGGTGGTTAACCACCTTTGGCAGTAATTCACCACATTTTAGCCTATAATTTCTTAATGGACCATTACTGGCCCCTAAGATTTTACAGACATAACAAGAAAAATGGGGATTCTTCTGATATCAAAATATCTTGATGTTAAAAAAATTACAGCCCCCAAAAAGTGATCGGGTCATATACCTTTAATTTTGCTAAAACAATTTTAAAAAAAAGCAAAACAAATGTGTTGGTTGGGCCTGTAGCACATAGGCTTGAGTTGTGTTTAGACTTTTAAAGATATTTTAGTTACTCTATCTTTGGGAAGGTTACAATACAATCATTGCATTTGACCTTATTTTTGTCATCTTCAGCCTGACAGTACTATAGAGCCGTTCTTTGACACCTTGGTCCGTGAGGGTCACATACAGAATATATTTGCCATGCAATTATGTGGCTCTCATTCTACAAACAAGACTCAGCCAACAGTACTTGAACCAACTGAAGCGGAAGTTACAGGCACTATGGTACGTATTATCAGGATGTGAATTTGATAATTGTCAGCTTCCTGTATACTTGGCCTTTAAGGGGGACTCAAGGAAGTCACTTTTTAAATCTAATATTCTTTGAAATATTGATTAAAAAGTGCCCAAAAAAAGTTTCCTTTTTTTTCTTCTCATCTTTTCTTACTTTTTGATTCTCTGATCCATTTCCTTTCCAATGTGCATTTGATTAATAGTTCAATAATTGCAGCACTCACAAAATTCAAAAATCAAATCAAAAACTTCCTTGAGTCTCCCCTTTAAGATCATTATATTTTCATAGAGCATTCTAAAGTTCATGGTAAGTGGCAAAAAACCATTGCAAAGTTGAACTGCAGCCGGGAAGCAGGGCAAAGCTTTAGAATATCCTGCCATTCCTATTTCTCACTGTGTAGTGGTCGTGTATGGGTCGTTTTTTAAACGTCCTCGATAAAGACATGCGGTAGAAAATAGGGTATACTATAACACTAGGAACAGTCAAAATCCACAAAAGAAACCCCACAGTCCAGACAGAGTACCGTAGTATCCCTATTAGGCGCACGTGCCATTATAAGCGCACCCCCGTTTTTCTCAATGACTACCAACAAACAATCCCTTATAAGCGCCCACCTTTTCAATTACGCAGTTTTTGAACAAAACTGTAACAAATCGTTTGCGATTCGTCTTTCACAACTATGTATGGAATGTGATTGAAAAATCATACTTTATTTTTTTCTTTGAGCTAAAATATTATTGGTATGTTTACCGAACAAAATGTCTTCGCAACCTTGCCAAAGTTGACAGTCTCCACAATAAATGAGTTTAAAAAAGCAGCATAATAAGCGCCCTCCCAAAATGACTTTGCTATCCGCCGTGGGCGCTTAATAGGGATAATACGGTACTTTTAGTGTCTGCTACTAATTGGTTCAGTTTATTGATATATATATATATGCGCCGATTGTTGATTGTTGTGGAACGATTGTATATGGTTGTGGGCCCATGTGGATTTTTTAAAAGCCATGAATCCACTATGTGCTCCGATTTTCATGTTTTTGTGGATCTGTGTCGATCAAGTGTGGACTGATGTGGACTGAAAGGAGGTACTTTGTGGATTTGGGCTGTTCCTAGTGTAAGGAACTTCAGTTGCAGTATAAGTGAAAGAATTAATCAATAATTAAAAACATAAATAGGGTAAACACTTTTATTGGTATCATTATCAATACAATTTGATTTTCTAGAAGATATTACAATTTGCAAAATATATTATACAAGGTTTACTTTTGTATGTTGACTCAGCCAGTGGCGGTACCAGCATTTTTCTGGTGGGGGAGGGCAGGACCTCCATTCACTTGAATGACTTGATCAAACCATTTTGCTTGATTTTCTGTTTGTTGAAAACATGCACAACTGTTTTAGTACTATTAACATGAATTTGGCCATAACTTAGGTACATTTTGTTTTATACCGGCTTGAAAATAATATTCCTGGATATTTGTGTGCAAAAGTTTGCACTGATAGTCAGGATGCTCTTTAGACACTCCACTGGATGCAGGCCTGGATTTTGAATAAAATGTATGTTTGCTAATTTTATTAAAATCCAGGTTTTATGTGACGTGTTTTAATTCTATAGTGCCCCTGCCCTCATCTTGCAAACATGAATCCAAATAGTCCCCTATCAAAACCTTGTACAAGTATATCCATATGGCCCTTCAGCATGCATAAAGTAATACTATATAAATCTTTGTAAGTGCTCTTGCCCCTGATCATAAAGCAACACATCCTATGCATAAACTTTATACATGCTGAAGGGCCGTAAAAACATACAATTTTTTGACAGAACAGTGACAATATTTTTACTTCCTATATCATACAGACTGTTGGTGGTATGGATGACGCCCTTTATAATGGTACCATGTGGTATAGTCCTCTACTCAGGGAGAGATTCTATGAGTTGGTTATAGTAGATATGGAAGTCAACAATGTATCTCTAGCACTAGATTGTAAAGAGGTAAGATATGAAACTGCCTATACAATGGTACCATGTTGTATAGTCCTCTACTCAGGGAGAGATTCTATGAGTTGGTTATAGTGGATATGGAAGTCAACAATGTATCTCTAGCACTGGATTGTAAAGAGGTAAGATATGAAACTGCCTATACAATGGTAGCATGTGGTTTAATGGTACCATATGGTATTTTACTATTACTATACCTCATAAATATTCATTAGCTAATTACTGAATTTCATTGGTCAATTGCGCCAGCATGTGGAGCTTGTATTTCGCCTTAATTTAAAAGGTGCAGTATAGTAAATTTAAATTTCCCGGGCGTCTGCAGGGAAGTAGTCTAAATGCAAGCTTCACACGCTGGTGGAATTCACCATTAAAATTCAGGAATTAGGCAACAACAACGGCCTTGTTCTTCAGGCTAAAAGACCTTTAGGTTTGGTCGGTTGACCTCACATACTTTACGCGGGGTCAACCTCATGTGATGTGCGTCCATTGCAGCTCACTCCGGAGCTATACTGGATGCCTTCTGAAACCTAGAGGTTGTGGATTTTTGTACAGGTAACAGACCCGGGATGATCCCCTACTCTTAACGACAAGGTCTGCAACTTTTTGTTAACGTGTTCAGGATGAAGCGTCTGAATACACGGGACCAACCGCTTTTACGTGCCTCTCACTATATAGACCTGCACGTTGTACAGTGAATGGGGTAGAGGAGGAAATTCTACAATTAAATCAAATTAAATGAAAGAGAATCCGATAAACTAAAACCTTTAATGGATTTAAATTAACTAACCTTTAGTGGCTTTAATTTTTGATCTTGTATATTTTTCATTTCTTGATTTCAGTACAATTTTGACAAGACAATAGTAGACAGCGGCACAACCAATCTGAGGCTACCTGAGAAAGTATTTAATGTCATCAGCAAAACAATAGAGGCAGATATACCAATGGTGAGTATCTTTTGCTGATCACTTCAAAACCTTTTTGTCCAAGGTAATTTACCCCAAATGTGAGTGATATCGCGATGCGTTTAATTCTCTCGTCTTAATGAGGTCAATAAATGTATATGTGTTATTTCGAGAGAAATTAGACAAATCAATGCACATGCGCTGATGTCGATGTGTGAATAATGGCACAACCTCGCAGGTGTGCATTGATTTGTCTAATTTTCGAGAAAAAAAATATGCATACATGACACTATACAAATCAAAATTTACAATTTGAGCATATTTTTTATCTATGTAATAACAAATAAAAACATGTTAGCAAATTTGCTAACACCCACAGTGAAAATGCCTGAGCAACGAATCAAAACAAAGGGTGTGGTGCGCGCATCGAACGGCGCACACGCGGAGTGCATTAGACACTTTCAATGCACTCCGCATATTTTTTCTTTCTTTTTCAACACTACTAAGAGTGTCTCATGTTACACCATGTGAGACTCAAAATTAGTATATCGCGATAACAACCTGCCATACCCCATACAAGTATACACTATCTTAAAGGGGCATTGAGAGATGTATCGATATACTAAATGAGCAAATAACGTAAAGATAATCATCAACATAGCCCAAATCCAAAATATCATACAATTCCGACATCGCCTACATGCCAAACTAAGCGAATAACGGCACTTCCAGGTTGAGATTTGCCACGGAAGTCTGTGAGTAAAACTTAAAAAAACTTAAAGATGCGAGTGAAACATTTTACAAGCTGCATTTGAATTGGCTATTCATATGAGTACATCTTGTAATTAACCAATCAGAACCACTGTAAGATAAACAGGTAGATACCAGGGGGTTAAGATTCACAATATTCAGAAAAATATTATTTTTTTGTAATTTGATTCATTCCATAAGATTCACAATATTCAGAAAAATATTATTTTTTGTAATTTGATTCATTCCATTACATTTTCATTAAACAAAATAATTTCACTGCAAATTAATTTAAACCAATTAGCATTTAGTGAACTTTTTTGCAGCATTTTATTTTCACTCATTTTTAGCATCTTCCTGTAAATATCCATCATAAATGATATATATAATTGGTGGCAATTTGATTTGGCAAATTGGATCTTCTAGCGAAATTAAGTTGTTTTATAGTATTTTTAACTTTAGATGAAAAGATCATTTATATGGGAAAAACCAGACAATTTTCTCATGTTGTGTTCTTTTTACAATAACTCCTCTATCCCTGTATGGACATACTTGTGATCTCAGTTTTAAAGGTAATTTTAAATGATTTAAATCTGTTTCATAAGACTTGTCAACAACATCTATTACTTAGATAGACTGCATTATCATCAACTACACAGCAAATTCATGTAAATGAGTAAAAGTTATTTTTGGAATGCTCTCAACTTTTTAATGCAATTCAAAAATGCAATGTAGATCCGGGTAGGGTGCATAAACTGCATACAAAATATAGGAGATTTGTGGTCAATTCTTAAAAAAAAGTAAAATAAAATTGGGGGCGCATAGCTGCAAATTCACTTTCAGTACATTTTCTCATCAACATAACAACCCATAACAACAATGTTATACGTTCTGATGAGGAACTTCAATAAACTATGATAGGGGTAGGTACTGTAAAACAACTTACTTTCGCTAGAAATTGAATTTTGCCAGGAGATCCAATTCGCCAAATTAAATTGCTGCCAATTACATTATTTATAATGGCTATATGAGGATTTGTTGAGAATGGGAGCTACTTACCGGAAGCTACATCTTTTTATTAAGTCAAATAAAGTATACATTTTCCATTCGGTAGACATGATTCCATGCCATGATTGATCATGAATAATCATATATGATGATACGAGCACCAGAAAGTAACTTTCTCTTTTTGCTATCATTATGCACATGTTCTGTGGCCTAGAAAATTAATTGAGAAGTAAAATCGCATATTGCAAGATTGCTACATCATATGAGGATCTCATAATCATGACATCAGTTGCAGTTCAAACACACAGTGAGGAATTACGATTGGTTTTTGCTGATAAAAGATAATATTTTTGTGCTATTACTCAGCTGTTATGAATTATGGACACTTTCAACATTAACTCAACTCAGATTTTAAACCAAAAAAACCCCAACATATGGCAGCATTGTCAGCTCCAAATTCAATGTTTTAAGTGTGCTTCCCGATTGTCAACCGGGCGCTTGGTTTGGGCAAATATCAGCGCTCAGTCATTTATTTCTCATCATTACCGGGCTCTATGACGGAAAAGGACCAAGGGGTAAAAACTGCCCAGCACCCACTTAGCTTGACCTTTGACTATTTCCCTAATGAGGTCTGGACTGTCTATCTTTTCTTTTTTTCTTTTTTTAGCTGAAAGATATTACTAACAGACAGCTGGCCGTAGTGCGCCTCGTAGTATAGGCTACCTATAAAACCGGTATAGAATGGCGCATCATTAATGTCCGTAATTGTTATTTATTGTGTTATTTCATGTGTTTAGTTTAAACAGGTGGATGTTCCCCCTGAGTTTTGGAGCGGTGAGCATTTACTATGCAGAAAAGGCCTCCTAGAGCCGTGGAATTGGTTCCCTACCATAAGCATTGCCTTACAGAGTATTGTGGATGGACAGGCGTTCAAACTGGTTATCTCACCAAAGGTACAGAAGGATCAAATATCAGGGGGTGTGATTTCTGCTGATTTGTCTGGATTTCCGGATTTTTGGGTCTAAAATAAAAGGACATTCTGGATTTATTTTGGGGGGAGAAGGTTGACATTTTGTTGTATTTATAAAATAGGTAAACTATTGCATTTTTAATCATAAAATAACTTCTGGTCTGTGAATGGTTGGTACCCAGAAAAGCAATGTCTGAGTTCAAAATTAATCCAAGTGTACACCCGTGATTATGGCCACATGCAAATGGTATTGGTCGCACGCACACGGTATTGGCAGCACGCACCCATCACGCATATGGTGCACTGTGCACTTATTGCCTTCATGCGCTTGTTGCCTTCATGCACGTCCTTGTCCTTCTGTATTCATTCGCTGCTATAAGGCAACAAAAACAAAATGTTGTGTTGCCCTCAAGTGCCAAAAATTTTAATTTGGGTCGGTCGGTCGGAAATCAACTTTTTCTTCATATGTCAATTTAACTAATGTTTCTAGTGTGACAATAGTCTAAAAAACATTTATTTAGGCTTATTTATTCATTTCAAGCAAGAAATAGTAACATTTAGACACTTTTAATCAAATTTAAATCTAAATAAAAAAAAAATTAACAAAATGCGACCCTAGTTTTTACGATTTTAGGGGCAACACAACTTTTTTTGTTTTTTGGCCTAAGGCAGCTTCGCCAATTATGAATTGATAAAACTATAGAAGCTTAGGATAGTTTCAAATCCAAAATTGTTTTGTTGTGTTGCCCTCAAGTGCCAACAATTTTGAGATTTTGAGGTCTGGTCCGTCCGTCTGTAAATTTATTTATATTTCGCTGGAAAATATTACAGACAGACTGCGGGCTGTCGATGTTCTGTTAAGACAAAATTGATAAATGTCAATTTTGATAATGTTTCTAGTGTGTATTTTCATATTTTAGCCCACATAATTCATCTTTACAGCTATTCACTCTAGCACTTACCAGCATTTCAAACAATGATCCCCACACCTCATAAGTTATATTCAGAACTCCCACCTAAGAAACGAAGGTTGAAAACCACTCAAGCTAAACAAATCCTGCCCTATTCAATCAAAGCTGTGTTTTCTATGCACACAACAATGAATTGTTATCAAAAAGCTTATTAAAATAAGAGCTAGGGTGCAATAATAATGCAAATAACATTTCAGAAATAATTTTATGTTTAAAAGGGTTAGTGACTTTCATAATGGATAATTTTGACCAAAAAAATGAAAACTACTATCGTTACAAAATTGTATTTTCCATCAGAAATATCCGATTTTCAAAATCTAAAGAAAGCTGGGCGTTTGCGCTAGATATATATATGAAAACGGTTTGGACAATATCAATACAGTTCACACCGATAAAATTGTATTACCTCAGTATAAATCATTCTGGGATACCCTGTAGTTTAAAAAACATTTATTCAAGCAAACTTATTCATTTCAAGCAAAAAAACAATTGAGACCCTAATGTTTGAGATTTCATGGTTGGTCGCTGATGAGAGCAAATTTTTTTGCCTAATGGGTGAAGATGGCAAAGTACTGAATAACAAAAGTCACATTTTTGGCATTATCACTTTTCTTGAAGTAAAAGATATTTACTACCATATAAAACCAACGAGATTTGTAAAATTTGATCACCAGGAGTCAAAATTGATGATCAATTTTGCTGTACTATAATCTGACATTTGGGAAATGTTAAGAAAGTGATGAGAATTCAGCTCATTCACCTCTACTTTTCCCACACTTTGTAACTTCTGCTTATAACCTCGATCTCTGTAAATCTATTTAATTTTGTCCAGCAATATTTACGGAGTGTAAATTACGATGGTGAAGACTGTTATAAATATGGAATATCAAAATCAGATACAGGTAAGACAATTAAATCAACCAACTCTGTTGTACGAAACGACCAAGCAATTTTGTTTTTTAAAGAATTTAACAAATGAAATGTGTGCATTTTTGACAAATGTACAATTTTTTGAAAATTGTTGAAAAGTCACCAAAGATTCCCCACATTTTTGAAATACAAAACAAAAACAAAAAGCTTGACCAACCCTTCCTGAGACTTGCTCGTACAACAGAGTTTGTTATCACCTAATGCCATTAGTAAACAATGTAACTTATCACTGGGAAACACAACAATCATTATAAAATGTATTTGTCTTAAAAAGAGGCGAGAATATATAACTTTTCGCAAGCTGCCTAAAACAGCTGTTCTCTATGTTAAAGTTTCAGTAAGTAATTTATAGCTCAAATAGTTTTGTATCATGAAATGTAAATAATAATAATAACTATATAGTCTGTTTTGATGTGATGGGTCACATATTGTCATTATTAAACATATCCTCGCTCTTCTACAGAGCCAAGTTATCTGCTTTGTGGATCTAAGAAGTGCCAAGTTCTAGAAAAACTAAATTTTCTGCTTGCTATTAGTTTGGTCTGTTATGTAATAATAATAATAATAAAAATACTTATATAGCGCATAAAGCAACGGCATCAAAGCGCTGTACATGTAACCATAAGACTATACACAATATACTACATGCTACCATATATTTTAAAAAACATAAAAAGTCATAAAAGTCATAAATCTAAAAAGCGAGGGAACATTGAACATTAAAAGTCATAAAATACAGCAACAATATACATGTATACAAAATATGTTAAGATTAAAACAGAAAATTAAAATCTGCAATAGGAAATATACAAGACGGAGTGTAAAGGCAAAGCAATTGCACATAGAGACAGTTATAAGTGATGCGTCATTTTAAACAAATGTGTCTTTAGATTGGATTTGAAACAGCCGATTGTCTGAGGAGCACGGAGCGCAAGTGGCAGATTGTTCCATAGTCTCGGTGCAACACGCGAAAAAGATCTGTCATAAGTCTTTGTCCTACTAACTGATTCCTGAAGTAGGTATTGTGAGGCAGATCTCAGTGTTCTTTGGGGTTTGTACTCTGAGAGCAGATCAGCAATGTACGCAGGGGATTGGCCATTTAAAGCTTTGAAAGTCAGAAGCATTAGTTTGAAGATTATCCTCTGATGGATTGGCAACCAGTGCAGCTGGCACAAAACCGGTGTAATATGATTGTGCTTTTTGGTTAGGCTCACAAGTCTGGCCGCTGAATTTTGGATTTGTTGAAGTTTGTTGAGTTCTTTGTCCGGAAGGCCATATAGAATACTGTTACAGTTGTCGAGACGAGACGATATGAAGGCATGTACAAGCTTCTCGGTATTTGCTGCATCAAGGTATCGGCGAAGTTTTCCAATTCTATGAATGGCGTAAGAGGCACTCCTGCACAAACTATTGACATGATTGGTCATACAAAGGTTACTGTCGAGAATAACACCGAGGTCGCGCACTGTTTTGGACGGAGTCATAGTGGAATCCCCGATCTTAATATCAATGCCAGGACGTTTCTTGGCAAAACGGGAAGACACGTGCAGCAGTTCGGTCTTGGCATCAATTAGCATCAGTTTGTTGGCAGCCATCCAGGAACGGATTTCCTCGATACATTTCTACTTTTGTACTATTTGTACTATTTTTCTACTGATGTATAATACATTACTTTCACCAGTCTGTTGGTTTTGGACCTGAAGAAGTACTAGAGACATGACATTATCTGCCCACCATTTGTATTATCTAGAGTAGAAGTATGCATCACTTTTACTGTACTGTTGGTTGTGCATCTGAAGCTATACTGAAGGTGTAATAAGTTCTAGAAACACTGAATTATCTTTGCCAGTCTACTGTGTGGGTGAATAATTGCACCAAGTCGGTGTGGTGCCAGTTGGTGTGTTTAGCAAACAGTGCATTAAATTACGATGTGGTAAATCCACAATCTCGGTCACTTCAGGCATTAACTCCATATGATTATGTTATGCACCATTGGCGTAAAAAAGGTGTTAGATTGCCCTATCCCGAACGACCGTAAAAATCAGGAAAACTCAGTCGCTTTTTTTATTATTATTATTTTCAAAAAAAATACTAATATAATGTTTTTATTTTTAGAAATTACAAATTCGATACCTAAATGACCCCTATGTGACTTCACTCTGAAATACTTATCCATGCCACCAGACTTTGTCTTTTTAATATCAAAATTTAGTTAGATTATAAACCTCATTGTATTCCAGTGTGATTTGGTCATTCTTTGAAATCTAAAAAACAAAACAAACAAAAAACTTTTTTTTCGAAATTACAAATTTGTCACCTAAATGACCTCAAATGACCCCCTATGTGACCCCACTCTGAAATGTTTATACATGTCACCAGACTTTGTCTTTTTAATATCAACATTTAGTTACATTTTGAACCTCAGTGTATTCCAGTGTGATTTGGTCATTCTTAATTTGCCTAAATTTACCTTGCGGTGCATTAAAGTCAACAGAAATGTTGTTTCTTCCAAGTAATTGAGATGATGAAACACCAGATTATTATTATTATTATTTAATCTTTCTTTATTGAGGGTAAACAGCTTCAGTATCAAGCACTGCTTTCCAAGCAGGCCCTCATTTCACAGAGAAAAATACATAATTATTTACAATATACATGGAATGTAACAACTATTTACATAAATATATATACAAAAACCATCAGATAAATTCAGCAAGAAAATGCAGAATTGTAATATACTTTAGAACAAAATTTAAATTCCATGGATCTTTATTCTAAATTGTTGCACTGGCATTAAACTTGGTTAAGTCTTCCCTGGTTACTGTTCAATTAAAAATCATGCATACGGAAGATTTTGATAATGAATTCTATTCAAGTTTGCACAAACGTGTGAAAATAGGCTGAATTCTGCTACCAACCGGCCATGTGGGGCCGCATGTAGTTTCAGCTTTCTGATTAGCCAAAGAGTTGCGTGTCAAACACTTGTTACATTGTCACTGCTCTGTCAACCATTAGGGATGGGAAATCCATAGTTGCGAGGGATTTCTTTCTAGGCAGCTAATGAAACCAAAATGTTATTTTGATGTCTATGTGCTAATGTACATGCCCCTATAAACATTAGGTATGTTAGTACATTTATCTGTAAATATTTATGCTTGTATTGCAGGTGCTGTTATAGGTGCTGTAGTAATGGAGGGTTTCTATGTAGTATTTGATCGTGATAACCGGTCAATTGGATTTGCGCTCTCTAGCTGTGCGGGTAAGTGATATGATGCCCTAATTGAGTGCATTACAATGTTTTGCATGATGATAAACTGTGCTCACTTCAGGAGGAATGAAGTATAGAGTGTTTGCTGAATCTAAATGATGTAACAACCGCTTCTTTACCCCAGAAGGTGTTATTTATAGGTGGGCACATCCCAGTCCTGGCAATGAGTATTTGTCAACAGATAGTATACTGATTGGGACCAGTAGCATAGCCAGGGGGAGGCAGAGTGCCTCCTGAAAAATAATTTGACCAGGAAATCGGGATGGCAGTTGAAAATCGGGAAGAAAGGGAGAAGAGGAAGGAAAGGAAAAAGATAAAATTAGTTTAAAATTGCAATTTTTCACGCGGTATAAGGATGCAATGCCTCTAACCCCTCCCCCTTGTCATTTTCTTACTCGACGGCAAATCAAAAAGTTACATGAAAAACTTGGCTACGCCACCGGGTCGAACTGGTGCTCACCGGGTACAAATACCCTTTTCCCCCTTGCAAGTGACCCTGGCTACGCTACCATCGGGACATCTGCAGAAATAAATAACTAGACTTGTTCCAGCTCTTTATCTTAGGATTTTAAACAGATTACCTGTATAATTTGAGATATTTTTCTGACGGGTTGAACTGACCATGAAGCTAGTACTTGCATGTGTGAACATGGTGTGAATGGTGTGAACAACCTGGACCACCTGTCGACCCAAAACGCAGTCTATACTCCTGCCACGTGCCTTGCCACATGTGTTAACCTTTAGCCCCATTGGGCTTTGAAATAGCACTAGTTTCAAACA
>CM069449.1:52163261-52201527 GCA_035610835.1 Ophiura sarsii
AGACCTGTGTGCTGGTGCACCGTCTTGGATAAACCAGGCACGACGAATGGTCTTCATTTCGTTGTCGTTGCCGCAACTCTGGTTCTAATCGTTGATTAATAATATTGAGGTAACCAGCCCGTTCAAATTTCCATTAATAAAAATGGGTCCAATGAGGTTATTGTTACCTGTGACAGCTGCTAAATCTGAGAGTTTCTTTGATCATTTAGGTCTGTCATACACAAAATTATTTGGAGGGTTACCTTTTGGCGCATATTCTCACACATTTTGGGTGTTGACTGAGCCAGCCATTGTAAAATTGGCTTCATCAACCACTACAAGTTCTCTTAGGAAGCGCTGAGGTCTATTGATTAGCCAGTTGCAGAATGCCAACCTGCGTTGTGGATATCCTGTATCCAAATTATGGCGTCTCAGAATTTGATATGGATGCCAATTGATGTCCTCATTAACGATGCGCTGGAATGACGATCTTGTGACATTTTCTACACGGTTTGCCGAATGCTTGCTCTTGGATTATTCTGGAGCTCTTGTCTTACAGCTCTTATGTTTGCTGGTGTTCTGGCACTCCTAGGCCGTCCGCTTCTCCCTTTATTGACATTTTGTAAAGTTCCCTCCTTTTCAAAGAGCACTTTCATTTTGCGGATAGCTGGCTTGGTTGGTATTTCTCACTCCAGGGAACCTGTTAGGCCAATAGACCATATCTTGAAAACCACTCAACCAAAATAAATATTTTTTTCAGGGTAGATGCTCCATTACCCATTCTTTATAATAAAATAAAAACACAGATATCAAATTACATGAAGTGGAAAAATATCACTTTCATTTTAGGTAAAATTTGTATTGGGTCACCCTGTATATTGTTAAAAGGAGTGAAAAGGGATCGGAGATTAACACCTCACTGAATGGGTACTTCAATTTAAATGATTTACCCATTCAGTGAGGTTTTAATCACTGATCCCTTTTCACCCCTTTTAACAATATAGAAAAAGGAGCACGCTTTCCCTGCTCTTTCCTCAAGCTTTCCTCTATCTGTAAAAGGGCAAGAGCTCTAACAATGTTGATTATTCATTAATGCGCAAGCTTAACCGTGAATAAACTATTTTCTATTGCGCCCTTCCTCCCTGTCTTAGCTGAAATAGAAACAATTATATGCGACATAAAATTGGGCTACGTTGTTCATCTGCTACGAACTGCGGACGGACAGGTACTACAGTCCCCGTAAGAATAGACACATACCTCAGAAGTTGATAGTGGTAGAATATATGATGCGCCACCGAATTCCTAAATAATACCTCTCTCCTTACCAACTGAGACACCTATCACATACGCCATTCTAGGTTCACCTTCAGATTTCCAGCACAGTCTACGCTAACTGTCCCTCTGTGAGTGAATACAGATCTACTCATCTAATAAAAAGAAAACACTTGCATCTGTTATACGGAAACAATATGCTAAACAGCATATAAGAATAAAATCTAAGCGTCCAGTTCGCATATAGACAGAACGATCACTGACGGACACCTGCCTTCGGGCCCTATTCAAGCTTCCCGCTTGAATAACCATTGCATATTCATGCAAGCCTAATCCAGGGATTCTGGCTAACAATAGAAAATGCTATTAAATTACTACAAGTCTGATTATGATCAGTAGACCAGCGTATTGCAATAAGGAGAAGGTTTACACTAAACCATCTTTTTCACTACGAATCCATTTTCTGACTTCCATTTCAGACTTTTCACAAATCTCCTGCTTGTTAAACCAGTCTGTTTCTTCTTTCTATTTAGTGAAGTCTTCAGGAACTGACGATTTCCCCAGCAATTTTGCTGGATGCATGAATCTTCATGTTATTGTCATGATAGACACTGGCAATTTTTTGGTGTGGTTTAAATGAGGCCATGCTGATTTCATTTACTAGCTAAATCCAAAAGTACAATTTGTTTTAGTTAATTTAAAAGACAAACTAACTTGACAATACTACTAATATAGTTATGATGGAGAGAAAAATTGCCCCCTCCCCCCAAAATAAATAAATTTGTCTTGAATTTAAAATCAGAGGTGTGATCGTGCATATTTTCCTGATGACCCTGAACAAAACTTTCCAAATGACCAAAACAATAAGTGATTATTTCAAATCAAATTCACAAACATTATGTAAATAAGATCAATTTTTTTATCTAAAACTGTTGATGACCGTCTGAAATCACTTTATGACTTAGCAATTACGTCGCCTTGCTTATTTAATACGTCACCTTGCTTATTTAATACAGACCATTACCAGTTTTCATTGAGTAATGGGTGTAATAAAACTAACTGTTTCCTCCCGGACTACAGGGTGATCCTCATAGGCAACATTGGTAAAATCATGCTGTGGAAACATCTCTTGCATCTCCTACATTTCTTAGATCAGCAATTGCAATCGAAACGGCTCGTACTATTCTCGAAAGCGAAGGCTGACTAAGTCCAATACTATTCAGTTCTCCAATGACAGCTTGAAACCTGCCTGTCGCATATACCTTTTATGGCTGCCAGAACCTGGTGATCTACCGGCATGGCATGGTTCCGTAGAGTTGCACACTGAAGTTGTGGCCGTACCATCTCAACAAGCTCTCTTTTACCACCACCTTCAGCATTCCAATATTTCTTAAATTTTCCATCAGATATTGCCCATTCATCTAACCTTGGATAGAATACCCTCAGGGAAATTTTGCGATAAGCCTGATGATGGCCATTGAGAAGAAGTATATCTTTAAGAACTCGAAATGCACCCAACATATGCGCTGTGGTTTCGCGAAAGGAAAGATAAATCCTGACGTGCACTTGGTGCAAATGTTTAGTTAAGCGCGAGTTAAACTACCCCCATACCAATGTTTAAAGTTAGACACATTTTGGCGAGTTAGACGCGTGTTTAAGTAAAACAAATGTATGAGAATCGCGTTTATTAGTTAACCGCTGTGTCTAAAGTCAAAGTTAGACGCATGTTTAGCTTAAAACTGTGTAACACTTTCCACGCGGCTATTATTTTTACCATATCTAAAACAGGTTTTTCAGAAACCTTTCCAAACTTTCAAGGTCTATCTCAAGGATTCCTGAGCCAATACTATGCATGTTTGTACTTATTTCAATGCATTTCTCATGGTGATTCCAATTATGGTAATGAAATTAAATAATTTTGAGATTTTTGAAACATTTTGTCAAAATTTGTAATGTCGTCTGCAGCCGCCTGCCGCATGGAAAGCGTTAACTACGTACGAGAACATGGGCCATACTTTTCGAGATATTGCCCAATTAAGTGTATAGAGTGATCAGACACGGCAAAAATTCTGTTATTTGAAAAATATATGGTGTTTCAAGTATGTTTACGAAATTACAAACCAAGATGAAATAGTTTTCCCAAAACATTTTTTTTAATTTGACGCGTACATCAGCGTTTTTTCAATTAAAAGAATTATTATTTAGGAACAGAGCCCATTTCGGCATTTCTATAGTACTCGCTCAACTTCGTTGAACATGCGATACTAAAGCCTACCGGCTCCTCCCACAGACTTCCCATCACTCAACTTTCCTTTGTTTGATTTCCTGATGGTCTCAATTGTCCGAAACATGCACTTGTAGATGTGTCCAATACAGTCAAGTTTTTCCACTTTGTGGTATGTTCCACTGCATGAAAAGCCTTGCTGTCACCATCACAGACCATGTAGCGATAATGCAATTTATGTTTTGCAATCGACCGGTTCTATATTATAACCGCAGCTGCTGTTTCCATCGATGGACTTGACCCGTTGAAGTTTCTTTGTGCGACTCATACCATAACTTGTGATGATCACTCTCTTTGTCCCAACTGGATCGGTTGGCACATGAAGTGCACACTTTAGACAATGACACTCTGTCCAACACCTTTCCAATGTCCATGGATATCGCAATTGCTACACCATGGTTTGATGTAAATCCTCGCTTTGCCCATGTACCATCAAAACTAACAGGGATGTCAATGGGCCCACTGTAGTCGGGATGTAGCGATTTCTTGTTGATTGTAATTTCCCGTATTTCTTTGATGGCGCGACTCATGTCTTCCTCAGCTGTCACTGTTGTGGCTTCACGTATCTTTTTGATGTGCCTAGCATACGGTTCTTTTTGATTAGGTGGGGGCATATTCAGGAGACTGCATATGTCTACCAAACCCTGTCGTCCAATACCAAGATCTACTGATGCTAGAGAGGCTCGTCGGTTTATGTCCATAACTACATGTTTGGTGTCTGCAACAGGTGATGTTTTGAATGGGGAACCCTCACAGCAAATATTACAAATGAGGTAGAGAGTACTACACAGTCCTTGTTTTTTTCTGTGGATCTTCCTTATCAATACATGGTACCTATATGTGCATGGATGTAAAAAAATATAAACACAATTGTTAAGTTTTTTTATTAGAACAAACAGAAATTGGGTATAATATAGAAAATAATACCAATATAAATACATGTACGATAAGGCCAAGTATATGACCGTCCCATTCTAAGCTCTCAAAGGAGTTCGCCACGTTGGTGGATGAATTAAACGACGGGCAACGCCTCGACGTTGAGTCCTCAAGACTGGCCAACTATCCCATTCCATAGAATCTGGCAACTCATTTAAGTTCGTCGCTTTTTTTCTTCTGTTTTTTGGCAATAACATAATTCCTGAAAAAGGATGAGTAAATAAAATACCCTCTTGAGCGCAAGCTCATCAATTACGTTGTGAAAATGTTCCAGGAATAGTCCTTTATCCATTTCGATTTGTTTCACAAGTTCAGCTAATAATACATCAACCTGTTTCTTCTCCTTGTCATTTGACTTAATTTCCACTTGGAAAAACTTAAACTCTTCTTTCAGTTCATCAATTGCTTCGTTCCCTGCCTGCCTTCGACGCATCGTTCGGACAGCTCCTTTCAGATCAGTTAGCAATTTAGCATTGCCTTAATACTTTCCCTTAAATCCTGTTGCAAGAAATTGCCTACTTCCTCGAGGCATACTAGTTCTACACTCATATCAGTTCGTTGCTTCATTTTTTCTATTTTTGGCAATAACATAATTCCTGAAAAAGGATGAGTAAATAAACTACCCTCTTGAGCGCAAGCTCATCCATTACGTTGTGAAAATGTTCCAGGAATGGTCCTTTATCCATTTCGATTTGTTTCACAAGTTCAGTTAACAATACATCGACCTGTTTCTTCTCCTTGTCATTTGACTTAATTTCCGCTTGGAAAAGCTTAATCTCTTCTTTCAGTTCATATCAATTGCTTCATTCCCTGCCTGCCTTTGATGCATCGTTCGGACAGCCCCTTTCAGATCAGTTAGCAATTTAGCATTGCCTTACTTTCCCTTAAATCCTGTTGCAAGAAATTGCTGACTTCCTCGAGGCATACTAGTTCTGCACTCATATCAGTTCGTCGCTTCATTTTTTCTGTCATCCGATCACAGTACTCAAGGTTATCCGATTTTACATAACCATCCAACTATACACACATGTCTTCCATGATGTTAACATTTTGGAGGCTAATGCCTAAGCTTACATATACAGACAGTTGTGATAGTTCTTGGCTTCTTTCCTGTCACCCCCAGTGTCCGCGATAAAACGTTCATTTTACATCACATCTAACTTTACACACATGTCAAAGACTAAGTTTACATGCCTTGGACTTGTGCTGACGATATCAATCACATGCCCCTTGTCTCCAATCAATGGGGGATACAAACATTTGTGAGTTCTTGGCTTCTTTCCTGTCGCCCCAATGTCCGCGATAAAATGCTCATTATCTGATTCAATTAACTCCAGTGGCCTTCCCATTCAAGAGTCTCAAAGGAGTTCGCTGTGCGGAAGCTGGAGTTAAATGACAGGCATCGTTCAGACAGCCCCTTTCATCAGTTAGCATTGCCTTACTTTCCCTTAAATCCTCTTCTAGTTCTGCACTCATATCAGTTTGTCGTTTCATTTTTTCTGTCATTCGATCACAGTACTCAAGGTTATCCGATTATACATCACCATCAAACTATACACACATGATCTTCCATGATGTTAACATTTTGGAGTCCAATGCCAAAGCTTACATGCCTTGGACTTGTGCTGATGATATCAATCACATGCCCCTTGTCTCCTTTCCTGTCGTCCCCAGTGTCCGTGTGACGAAGTCTTTATATAATATGTTGTAAAAAATATATATATGACTCACTTAATTTGTACATCTATGAAATTTAGATAGTGCACAATTACTATGCACATGTGTTACACAAAATTAAATACCATACATTATATTATATAAATATATGCCATAACCTATCGGTCTCACTAAGTCTATACCTCAATCCCTATAAAAAGAAAAGGTCATGGCCTGCCAATGATTTAGAACTCAACTAACCCTAACTTATCATATTCTTGAAAGCGTGTCAGCATTAGCATTATGATTTCCCTTACGATATTGTATGGTGAAATCATATGGTTGGAGAATCAAACTCCATCTGGCAACTTGATTGTTAACCAACTTCATCCTTCAATCTAGCGCAATGGCTGATGATCGGTCTGCATCTCAAATGGCCGACCATATAAGAATGAAACCAAAACTCACGCAGGTCTAGAACATACTTCTCCACATCTATTTGTGGACATTCAGTGCCAACCCAGCTATCCCATAAAGAACCCAAAGAACCTTGCATTCTCTCCTTATAGTCTCAACCGTCCCTACAATATCAAACATAGGTACATCATAGGTTCTATCCATACTAACTACCCTGTATTTCAGAGGCACTTCTACATGGTCAACTATTATAGGTATGATAGGGGATTTCCTATCTCCTTTCCTCAACGAGCTCCCTTCATGGCACAATATACCCAGCTTAGCATAACAACCCACTCTTTGACATTGTGCCTCATCAAAGCATAGTACATGAGGCTGATCGGTTTGTCACGGACGGACGTTTGTGCAAAACATGAGCGAAAAACAGTTTGTAAAAAGTAACTACTGACATTTATTCAACTTTTTATGTTTAATGTTATAGAGAATCATCAACTTTATTGAAATACACACACAAAAATAAGGTGTGGTTTGTTACTAAAAATAGAACGACGGAAATGTTTGTGTCACGGACGGACTAGATAGAAATAGGGTTCTCTACCTTTTAGTGCTTCTTTTTAATTTCTATCTAGTCAACTCCATATTCCCCAATACTTTCCAGGTCAAATAGTAAGTAAAAAGATACATGGTTTCAATATCTGATACACAGCATTTGAAAATATTTCTTATTTTTTACAGGGGTAGGGTAACAAACTTTGTCACGGACGGACATTTATGAGCGTCACGGACGGACACAAATGTTAACTACATAAAAAACTTTGAAATTGCCACTTATTTACACTTTAGTATGAACAAATGGTATCAAATACTTACAAAATAGTAAGAAAAATGTTAAGTCATGAATTTTCAGTCTTAGTAATAAAAAGCAGTCAAGATATTAGTCTTTTTCCAACACTACAGACAAGATAGAAATAGGGTTCTCCGGACCTTTAGTACTTCTTCTTAATTTCTATTTAAACAATTACATATTCCTCAAGCTTTCCAGGTCAAATAGTAAGTGAGATACATGGTTTGATACACAGCATTTGAAAACAGATTTATTTTTTATAGGAGAAGGGTAGACCTGTAACAAACTGTGTCACAGACGGAAATTTGTTAGCGTCACGGACGGACACAGATGTTGAAGAACTTTGAAATTGCCACTTATTTACATGACAAAATGGTATCAAATACTTACAAAATAGTAAGAAAAATTGTATGTCATCATTTTTCAGTCTTAGTAATTAAAAAGGATCACAAGATACCAAAACCAGTGGGATGGTTATATTCAAAGGTTGCAGAATTTGGCAATTTGATAGCAGAGGGTGATCGGTTCAAGGTTCGCATTGGTGTGAAAAATTTACTTTTTGATATTGATATTGAAATGTACTTCACAATATTGGACAACATCTTGGCTAACTGAAACTGCATTCGAAAAGAAGAAAAAATGCGGAAAAGTTTTCGAAACAGTCCATTATTGCACAAGGGGTAGAAACAAGATGCATCATGGACGGACATTCTTAGTAAAAGTTGACCTTGCCATATTTTGTGTTAATGAAACATTTTCAATTTTTTAAATTAAAAATTGATAGATGGCACATATATCCATTAAATAAGAAATATATTTTTAAAAAAAAGTTCTGGGAAGTAATTACCCTGCCCTTCTGATAACTTTTTGATGCAGAGCTGTCCGTCCGTGACGCAAAAAAAGGTTTTAAAGTTTTACAACTTTTTTTCAAGGAAAGAGAGAGAGAAAAAAATAGTGAGCTATCTCCCCTATATACCCCTTGCTCATGTAGAAATGAAACTTAATTAACAATGGCGTCAATAAATAAGTTAAATCAGTGATTAAAAGTTTCCACGGACGGACACAAGTTTTGTCCCGGACGGACATTATTCAGTTCCGAGTACAAATGCCAAACTGAATCCTGCCCCTCTTACCATAAATGGCAAGAGATAGACCTGCTGCATCATATAAATAGACTGTATGCTGTGATACAACTTTGTAAAACAATTTTGACCCTTCTTTGATAAATTTTGTTCGATTAATTGTGTAAAAGACTGTATGCTGTGATACAACTTTTTAAAACAATTTTGACCCTTCTTTGATAAGTTTTTGTTCAATTAATTGTGTAATTAAAGGTTAGTGATAATGGATACATGTAGGCATCCAACCGTGTTTTGAGTTTTTCAAAGTTTCATGAAGAAAAAGCCTGCAACTTTTGATAGTGCTAAGCTTAAAATTAAATTTGTGCTAACATCTCCAATGATACTTTCTGATTTCAATGCTGTTACTTGCTTTTATTTTACATACACTTATTATATGGGGCAATTTTAAACAGTGTCTTTTAACTGATCTCATGCTACCCCTTTTATTTGCAAGCATTATTTCAGCATGTACAGGCAGTAAGGTTAACAAGCGCAAGCTATAGGCCTACTACAGATTCACCAAAGAAGATCTGCTGAGGGTTCACAAATGCGCAAATAAGCAAATGACTTCATTTGACTTCAAGTAATTTTACAGCGCACCTGGTGAGCATCATAACATGTGCTCACTGCTGTAGCAAACCTACTCATTTGCATAAAGGGCATACCTGTATGGACTAGTTCATGTAATGGTAAGAGGGGTGGTATTCAACTTTGCTTGTGTGCTCAGAACTGAACAGTAGCTTACAGTGTCCGTCCGTGACAAAATTTGTGTCCGTCCGTGACAACTTTTAATTAAAGATTTAACTAATTTATGCCTGCCCTAATTAATTAATACTCCTGCATGGGAAAGAATACATATAAGGGAGATACTTCACTATGTTTTTATTTTTTTACTTTGTCCTTGAAATTAGTTTAAAAACTTTTAAACTTTTTTTGTGTCACAGACGGAGAGCAAAACATCAAAATGTTAACGCAAGTCTAGCGATATAACTTCCCCAGAACTTTTTTCCCAAATATTTATCTTATTTGATGGAAAAGTGTGTCAGCTATCAACATTACATCACAAAACTCTGAAAAAGTTACATTAACATAAAAATATAGCATGATGAACTTGAACTAAAATGTCCGTCCGTGACGCATCTTGTTTTCACCCCTTGGACAATAATGGACTGTTCCGCGAACGTACCGCATTTTAATTTTTTTTAAATGCAGTTTCAGATAGCCTAGATATTGTCCAACATTGTGCGGTACCTATCAATATCAAAATCAGAAATTTATTTTTTCATAACCATGTTAACCTTTAACCGATCAGCCTCACATGATCTTTAATACCTGCTAAGTAGGATCGCTTTGTTGTAGCTTGATAAGCCGGTCTGTGTTAAGATCAAGCACATTACTCCAAATATCACCTTGATCAACTCCAATAGACTTGGTTTCATCCCTCAACTCCTCAACAAATACTACAACCCTCTCAGACAGGTCATTATCATCAACAAGCTCTTGAGAACCATCCTCTCCACCATCACAAAAGGGAAATTGTGAAACAGTCTCACTGCTGTTACTTAAGATCTGCTCTGCTGGTTCCAATTGATTGACAGCTTGACCACCAGTATATTTGCAATCTACCTGAGAACTTGGATCAGTAATAAGTGAACCAAAATGCTTTGAATTTGCATTCTGAATATTGCAAGCCCGATCCATCTCCTTCTGTTCCCTAGCCTTTTGAGACCGTGTAGACACAAGTACTACTTCCTCTCTGTTACACATTGGGATATCTATCGGTGGGTCTAAGGCTGTATCCTCACCAACCCACAATTCACTATCATATGTAACCTGCACAGAACCCTCACGTGGGGTGTTCTCAACAACCTCATTTCCAATGACCATATCATCGTCCAGACCGTCAGTTACAGCCACCACAATATAACCAACAAAATATCGACATTCCACATAAACCTTGGCTAGGGGCAATGTTACCCTCATCCCCAAATCTTTGATTGTCATTTTACCCTCAGGAATAAAGTCGCTCTGGTTTACAAACTCTGACCTAATGGAACTATATGACCACACCCTGTGCGACGCAATATCCGGGGGGGGGGGGGGCACTGACATTTGAAAAGGGTATAGGTGTGTGCCGCGCTGAAGACCCCCTTTTTCACCCTCTGCTGCTAGTTCTTATGACCCCCCTTTTGAGCCTGCATCAGTTCTTAAGACCCCATTTTTATTGAAAATTCAAAAATCGCGAAATTTTGCGTTCCAAAGCACCAATTTTGTGTTCCAAAGCCCCAATTTTGCGTTCTTAAACCAAAATAAATCGAAAATTGAACTATAGGCCAGTTCTCAGACCTATTTTTTTTGAAAAAAATCAGTTCCTAAGACCCTATTTTTCGTCATAAAATCCACTCAGTTCAGTTCTTTAGCCCCCCTTTTTGAGACCCTGGGCGGCACACCCCTACCCAAAAAAAGTTGAGTGCCCCCCCCCCTCCCCCCGGGCGCAATATACGGGCAGTCTTACCATTTACCATACCTTGTGACTTATACCACGGTCTACCTTGGGAACAAGTTTAGCTAACATCTCTATTTGATACATGAGAAGATGTCATATCTGCACAGGTACCTTCAACAGGCCCATTGACAGCTACCACTGATTAAAATTTAAGGGCATGTAGCCTTTTGTGACCATTGAACATGACACATTGATTCTGAGTAGGTCTGCATATGGGGCGTACTGTTCCGTCAACAAAACCCCTTGTCACTCACGGCCCTAGCATATTGTTCAAAATGAGTGGTCCAGTGTCTGAAATAAGTGGTTGAAATTGCTATACAAATAATCAATCATGTAGTTGTTTATTAAGCACAGTTGAGGAACAGACATTCCAAAATGTTTAATCATGTCCCCATACCTGCAGGGGTTTGCAAATATAGAGAGCAAGATGCCTACACGAGCATTATCTGAATACTTCAATACTTTCCTTCTGCCTATAGTGCAATCTCAAGATACATATTTAACACTCCAACAAAACCAACGAACGAGACAAATAATGGAAAGTGAAGAATTCATTGCATCTACATCAAAAAGAAAACAAAGCATGGTGCACCGAATCCCCCGAGCTTATCAATCCTTGTTCCGTTTGCACTTTTGATGCCTCTGTTTGTCTGTTCTTCTTTCATCTTCAACCGGTCCTCCAGCTGTTCCTGGTGTTCCTGGTTGACATACATGTATGTGCTGTCTGTTCCCTTTATACTCTGTGTGACACTTTCTTTGTACGTGGAGCTATAGTGTTGTTGGTGTTGCTGATAAGGATGACACTTGGCATTTTACCTGGTATCTTTTTAAGCCAGATTTTTAAAAACATAGGTTTTGCCACCTTTACAATTAAACTTAGTATCTTTTCCCACTGATGAGGTTGCAGTAGAATCTACATTTTGTGGCAGGAAGAGATTTTTCTGATAAACTCACTTGCATTCAAATGCCATATGAACCGCAAAATGGTGTTTTTTATGTCTGCAAAGACTTTTTCATGAGCGCAAATCTGCCACTCTGAGAGTTGCAACAATTGCTGACAAAATGCCCAACACAGCTCCATTTATAGCTAAATACGATTGTTCTAGGTTTTCCACGGCGTCAATGCTTTACACACTTTAGTCAATTTGATATCCAAATGTGCAATACAATCCCATAACTGTTGTAATTTCGATTGTGTCGATGGGTCTATTTCATCCCATGATGAAACCATGCGCAAGCCTACATTCATTGGTGCCATCTGTTCCTTCACCAATGTTCATTTCTTCTACACCGATGTATCTCCACATAGGCCAGTGCCTCCTCAATAGATGTGATATTGAAAGCATAAATAAATAAACAACATTGCATTCCACAACTATCTTCTGGATGTAAACCAACGGCAACCCTGTTGTTACATCTGATCCTGCTAGATATCTGGTATCTGAATCGCTGAGAAGGCTGGATCGATATTGCAAAAGACAATCCATCAAGATGTCACAATCCTCACTTTCCAACGATCGACGCTTGAATGTTGGCTCAGCTGCATTGTCAAATCCAAAGTGCAACAGCACATTGGTTTCCTCCGGACAAGCCTGTAAACAGGCGCATCCGTCTTCATCACAATGGCATCGATTTGCACAAATGTCACAGCAAAAGTGTAAATGTCTTGCATATTCATTCTGGTATTCAAACTCTGCTAAAATGATGTTTTGTCGGCATTCCGTTTTGTTTTGCATGTAGTCTCTCATCGATTTAGACACTCGTGAATGCTTATACATGGCTGGCTACGAAACAAGAATGGAGACACTCTGCTGTCCATCGCATCCTGCGCGACCACTCACCTGCACAAAATCTCCAATTGTATTCGGAACACCAAGGTGGATAATTGTATGAATGTTGACATTCACCCCCATACCAAATGCTATGGTCACGAACAACACACATATATTTCCATTTGGATCTTCCATGCCCGGCTTCCATGTCCTTCACTACACATGTTGCGGTCTCGGAATCTGTTCCTCCATGGCACATTGCAAAGTTATATGGCAATGATGGCAACTCTTATAATAATATGCTGTAAAGACTAGTGCATTGTTTATGGTTCCTACAATACATAATGACTCTTTCCATGGTGCTCTTAATAAGTGAGTGCAAACGCATGATCAGCCATCTCTGATATGACTTTGTACCATTATGTATTTGATATTCTCCCTATCTGGCGATTCTGAGATTATGTGTGGTCCATGCATCACCAGGCTCTGGATAATGTTTTTTTCCCATCGGATGTTGCAGTTGCTTGCAATTGCTGTAAGCGCAACAACAGGTACTCTGGAAGGTATCAGTGATCTAAGATCTGCAATTATCATACAGTCGTCCGTCGGTAGACAAGACAACTTATGCAGTTATTCCGTTCTCTAGCCCCTCACTGGGTAATACATCTTCCCTTTAAAGCTAAATGGAGCAGTCCACAATAGGTATATCCCCATGCGCCACGTAGCCACCGTCGCCTTATTCCATTGAAGCCCCTCGGGTATAGACGTGCTATTATCATCGTCAGCGGTGTGTACTACACGTGGCTCGCGGGAAGTTCAGTTACTTCTAAAATAACGTGAGGAAATATTTGTGAAGTAGTTGGTGTGCTGGTTTTCCCCAGCTATGGCTAATAAAAGGAAGAAGGAGAAAGAAAGTTCTAAAGGATCACCAAAAGTGTCTCCTAAACGGCGGAAAAAGGATGGTAAAATTAAATCAAGCAGCAGTGAACAGCCGACGAGTTCACCGGGAGTTTCTGCTCGGAAGGTACACGGCATGTTACCGTTTCCCTTTCCATCATTTGCGGGACAAACACCAGGTCCGTCCAGCAAGGGCCGGGGCAAGGGCCCGCCAATTGTAACGCGGTCAGTAGACCGGGAGGTTGTAATGGGACAGAGTCAACCAGCTTCGGAATATCCGTCTTCTCCTGGACGGGAGGATATGTTTAGGCTTGCTAGACAACTAGCTACGCAGCAGGAAGATGTTGAGCGGTCGCCAGGCCGGCGGGGTACCTATGTGGTACCAACTTCTCCGGTGTCATCATCGGACGGAATCCAGTTGTGTAACGATGACGACATACAAAATGGCGATAGACGTGTTTACAGCGGAAATTCGGAGCGTAGTTTTGGTGAAGGAGATGAGGTGGCAGAGTTAAGAAATCAAGTAGCATGGTTGGCACAGCTCATAGCAGCGCCTTCAAGTGTGGAACGTCGCCAAGAAATGAGAGAAACACAAGGTATGAATTTTGATTCCCAACGTGTTGTGCATGAAAGTAAGCTTAATAGCAGTACCGCGACTCGCGGGAAGAAAGCTGTTAGTACAGTTTCTATACCACCTAGTGATAACACTACCGCGACACGCGGGGGTAGAAATAGCAATGAAAATAATGATCATTTATTGATAACAGCTCCTTCGGGGGTTAGTAGTGCTAATGTCAGTCATGATACCGCGACTCGCGGGGATAACATGGAATTGGAGGAGCCTAGACTGTACCAAGGAATTCCCATTTTGGAATCATGTAACAGATCAGAGCCGGTGGGAGACCCGGTGCCCGAATACTGGGCAGAGACAGTTAAACATTTGTTTAATCAGAACATCGACAAGGATGACAGGGAGCGGTTGCAAAAGGCTTATATACCGCCACAGAATGTCCCATATGCTAAGGCTCCAAGAGTATACAGCTACATATGGGGAAACATGTCCAGACTAGACAAGTCTATTGACAATAAACAACAAAGAATTCAGGCTGGAATTTCAACGGCCATAGTGCCAATGCTACGAGCAGTTGATTTGGTGAATACTCATGGAAATGTTGATAAGAAAAGTGTGCTTGAACACTTATCGGCAGCCATGGCGATTATCGGAGATGCGTCATATAGCATTAGTTCACAGCGCAGAGATCATATCAGATCAATGCTGAGCAAAGACTATAAAGAGCTTTGTAAGAAGGAAGTTATCGTCACGGATCAACTACTAGGAGACGATTGTGAGACACGAATCAAGAAAATAAAGGAGTCATCACGATCCACCGTGATGTCTCAACAATATGTGACCACGGTGGGGGCTAAGAAGCCAGTGCCTTCGCAACCACAGAATTATCAGTTTCGTAAACCTGCTCAGCAGAGATTTGGTCAAAGACCATCAAGGCCTTTCAATACTTACACACAGGGACGACAACCCCAATCTAGTGTTAAGGAAGGTAGTCAAGGTACCAAGGAAAGATCTTTTCGGAAGGATTGGACCTTCAAACGTCCGTTCCGACGGTATTAGGAGAATTTCGGGCAGGAAACATAAAACATTATCTCCCAGAATGGAGGAAAATAACTCTGGATCGTTTTGTTTTAGATGCGGTACAGGGATACCGCATACATTTCAGTTCTTTTCCGGTGCAAGACACACCACGGGTTACCAGAGCTGCAGGGAAAGAGAAGCACGAACTCATTTCACAAGAGATTCAAGTTTTGTTAGCCAAGCAGGCTATCGAGGGAACTACTTACCACCCTCAAGAGTTTATTTCAAATCTCTTTCTGGTCCCCAAAAAGAATGGGAGAATGCGGCCAGTAATAAACCTGAAACCACTCAACCAGTTTGTACAGAAACATCATTTCAAGATGGAAACGTTGGAGTCAGCAATCAGACTCATGAGGAAAGGCGATTATATGGCCACATTGGACCTGAAGGACGCTTATTTTTCAATACCGATCGCAGAGAGCCATCGAAAATTTCTTCGTTTTATTTGGGAGAATCAGCGGTATCAGTTCCGCGTTCTTCCATTCGGGCTGACGTCCTCACCCAGAGTTTTTACAAAGGTAATGAGACCAGTGGTGGCAATGCTTCGTCGCCAAGGTATTCGTGTGGTGATATTTTTAGACGACATATTAATTTTGGCATCAACAGCCGACGAATGTCGTCATCATGTATCAGTGGCAGTAGAACTGTTAACAGAACTGGGGTTTATGATCAATCAAGAAAAATCAAAAATGACCCCGTCACAGGAGGTTCAGTTCCTGGGATTTCTTTTAAACGCAAGAACGTTGATGGTAAGCATCTCGGAAGAGAAGTGTCAAGCGGTGATAAACAAGTGCAAAAGAATGTTAAAGAAAGACCAGGCAGTGGTGAGAGAAGTAGCAAGCTTGGTGGGCCTGTTAAAATCAGTGTCACAGGCAATATTACCTGCAAATCTATTTTGCAGACATCTGCAACAAGCACAGATCGTGACATTACGCAAGTCGATAATGGATTTCGACGAGGTTATGGTCATTCCACCCTTAGCGAGGGAGGAGTTGCGTCAGTGGATAAATCTACTTCCAGTTTGGAACGGTCGTCCAGTATGGCCACCAACGGTGAGCTCGGTACTGCAGACGGATGCATCCCGGGCAGGTTGGGGAGGTATAATGAGAGGTCAAAACAAAAAGGTGAACGGCAGATGGGCTCAGGACGAACAGACCTATCATATAAACGTATTAGAAGCAAGGGCAGCAAAGCTTGTCATTCAAACGCTGTGCAGATCAATGACCAATGTTCACGTGCGACTTCAAATGGACAATGTCGCAGCAGTAACATACATCAACCATCAAGGGGGGACAAAGTCTCCATTGTTGAACAAGGAAGTAGTGGAGTTGTGGAAGTGGTGCCTCGCACGGAGAGTTTTAATATCGGCAGAATATCTCCCAGGGGTGCAAAACAAGGCAGCGGATCGTCTGTCAAGAGTATTCTCAGACCAAGTAGAGTGGTCGTTAAATCCAAAGGTATTTCAAAGAGTATTAGGAAGAATGTCATTCCAACCAGACGTCGATCTCTTTGCATCAAGGATCAACAATCAATTGCCGAGGTTCGTGTCATGGCTTCCGGACCCGATGGCATGGAAAGTGGACGCCCTAGCGTTTCAGTGGGAAAACATAAATCCGTACGCTTTTCCTCCGTTTTGCCTAGTGGGGAAAGTTCTAGAGAAAGTGCGTCAAGATCAAACACCAGCAATGCTACTGATTGCACCAGTATGGGACGCTCAGTTTTGGTACGCGGATCTATTGTTAATGTTAATTCAACAACCAGTGTTGTTACCCCGAATGTCAAATCTCCTGTTCATGCCACACAGCGGAGAGGGTCATCCCCTGGCACACTCGATGCAGTTAGCAGGGTGGATAATATCAGGTCGCATCTCAGATACGCAGGGATTTCGGGAGACGCTGCATCACTCATCTTGGCGTCTTGGAGAAAAGGTACTGAAAAACAATACTCAGCGGCCTGGAGAGTCTGGGATCGCTGGTGTCGTCAACGGAGCTGTAATCCAGTTTCTACATCTATAGCTGAAGTTTGTGATTTCTTGTCTAACCTGTTTAAGGATGGCCTATTATACTCTACCATCAATACGCATCGATCAGCAATATCGATGACACATGTTCCGATTGATGGAGTGCGTGTGGGAGCACATTATTTGGTTAAGCGGTTAATGAAAGGAGTTTTTAACGCACGGCCGCCTGTGCCTCGTTATGCATTCACATGGCCTGTTGGGCAAGTTATGAGGTATTTGAAGAGTCTGGGGCCTAATGAAGGCCTATCATTGAAGTTATTATCTATGAAAACAGCAATTTTGGTAGCGTTAGTGTCTTCCGACAGAGGAGCAACTATTACGTCGCTTGATATGAAGTTTATGATTAAAACAGGAACAGAAGTGAGGTTTCTGGTGTCGAAACCTACTAAAACGACTCGACCAGGATCTGGCGTTCGAGAGATTATATTGAAGAAGTATACTAAGGAAAAAAGGATTTGTCCAGTATCAGCAGTGCTGGAGTACGTCAAGGTGACGGAAAGGTTAAGGGGTGGAGAAAAACAGTTGTTTATTTCGTATCAGAAGCCATTTAAGGCAGTATGCTCCAGTACAGTCGCTAGATGGATAAAAACAATTATGAAAGCAGCAGGTATTGATGTATCAATTTTCAAACCTCATTCAACACGTTCAGCGGCATCCTCGCAAGCATATCAGAGAGGAGTCTCAGTACCAGACATACTCAAGACAGGTGACTGGGCTAGCGCTACAACATTCCAACGATTTTATAATCGTCCAGTACTACATGAATCATTTACGGAGGCCATACTGGGAGGAGCTTTAAAATCTGCATAAGTTGTCTTGTCTACCGACGGACGACTGTATGATAATTACAAATTATACAAAGGGACTTACCTGCAGGATAATTGGAATTATCCCTAAGGAAGTCCGGAAGGTAGACAAGGCATACTGCCCTCCCAGATTACATTGGAACCCACCCAAGACCAGTATGGCAAATGAATATGTCCTCGGGGCATCAATGTCATAAGACGACGGTGGCTACGTGGCGCATGGGGATATACCTATTGTGGACTGCTCCATTTAGCTTTAAAGGGAAGATGTATTACCCAGTGAGGGGCTAGAGAACGGAATAACTGCATAAGTTGTCTTGTCTACCTTCCGGACTTCCTTAGGGATAATTCCAATTATCCTGCAGGTAAGTCCCTTTGTATAATTTGTAATTTTGGAATATGCTTCCCTGAAAGCACCTGTTTTCGTCAACGAATATCCCCTGTAATTACAAAATCGTTGCAATGTCAAAATTAGTTTGTCATTTAATTACCACGGGAAATTGCCTAATATACCGAATATTCAAAAAAAATCACCCTAAAGGTGGAGGGAAAAAAAACTCGCCCCTAAAACCAACTTCCTAACCCCCCTGGAAATCCAATGGTGCATCCCTTATGATGCTGTGAAACATAAAAACACATTTGAAATTTATTCAAAGACATGACTATCAAATTAGCTCATAACTTGCTTGTTTAATGTAAATTTACAAGAGATCCATTTATTATCATCATCTTAAGACAATTTAACATTCAACTATCGTAAAAGAACTTTGAACACAATAACCTTTGACCCCTTTAAAGAACCCCGTAAAGTACTCCACTTTGCACACACTGTTTTGAGCCAGATTATATGCAGGAGAGTGCTATTATATATGTGACAGTAACCTGCGGTGTAATATCATAGAACCCCTGGCACACCTAGCTACTTCCACTGACCTTAGTCGCCCATACCAGAATTAATTTGTCCAGTGATTATTTGTATGCATAAAACGTTTGACAAGGTTCAAAGTTAGCAAAGTTTTTCTCCTCGCCCGAGTACGATGGGGGAAAAAACGTCCTCAAATCCTCTGCGTCTTTCTTGTCTGCACAACGGATGTTCATGTGTTGTACAAATGGCTGAAATATTTCATCCATGTTGTCTTCATTGATACCAACTGGTATTGGAATCTTCGACTTTGTGGTGTCAAGATCAGCATCATGTCTATGACCTGGATGTTTGCGTTTTTTGTATACGGTGGGATACGATTGGTCAAGCTTCATATTTCTTTGGGCCATGATGCCTTCTTTTGCACAGTATACAGCTTCCAACAGCATTATTTCCCTGTCAAAAATGTAGTATGATCTCTTCTGTTTGAGGAGATGAACTCGCATTGCCAATTCAGGCTTTATGCCACCATAATGAATGGCATGGAACTTCAGGATTTTTTTTAGGTAAGAAATCTGTAGTTTCATGATACCTGATACTGTGGTTGGCACTGAAGATAGGTCACCTGTACTCTGGTAATTCTCCCACATTTGAGCCTTCGTGGATTGCCAGCTTCTTGACCAACTAGTATTTTGCCATACCTTCAGTTGACAAGCCTTTTTGCTTCCAATGCAGCCTTTGACTTATTGGAAAGAACATGTTGGCTCCATGTGTCACGCTCAACATCGTCAGGAAAGGTATTTTCCATCTTTTGCTGAACAGACTCCTTGGGCACATAAGCTAATAGTGCAAGTGACTGAAGAGCATCATCTGGTAGGTCTGGTACTACCTTTGCAGCCATTTCCAAGATCCTTGTTGGTAGGAAGATGCCACTCTGAAGGTCACACTGTGGCATGTAGTGGGTTATCTGCTGGCGTGATTCCAAAGTCAGGTAATGCAACTCTGTACTCTCAAGCCAGCGAATGTAATCTGGTATAGGTTGCATCTCCGTCCTTTCTAGTGTCACAAGCTTCTCTTTGGCGTACACCGCTGTTAGGTACTTGTCACACCAGGCTGTTCTGGTTTCTTCAAACAGAGTATTGTTGATCTGGCGGAAATCGTCACAGTACAAACCTTGGGTGTGAACATCAGCGCTCCACACAACTTCCAAAGTATGAGCCACTTCATTGTCATTTGCCTCATATGTTATTAAGCATTCATCTTTCCTGTTGTCTGCTAAGGCCAAGAAATGCTTCAGTTGTGATGAATCAGAATAGAGTGAGTTGTGATCTGTAACTCCTCTGAAAGACAAAATTGGCTGTCCACCATACCTTCCACTACGAAAGCATTCTATGGCCCCTTGCACCATTATAGCTTCCATGTTTTCCCGGTGCTCAGGAGTACCTGCCCTTGCATCTTTGTGCACCATATTCTTTTGGAAAGGCCCATGTCTGTTGAGGAGTCTGTTTTCCTCAGCATATGGTCTCTCGGCTGGGTTTATCTTACTGTGATACTCAGCGTATGACACTTGAATACATTTCTTGATCTTCGGCACGTTGCCGAGTCTTGCCATGCACATTTTCATAAAAGTGTTACCGGGTGCTTATTCGGTGAAAGATGCAATGTTCCATTCAATCAACTGGGCGGGCCTCGTTGAATGGAACATTGCATCTTTCACCTCATGAAAATATTCTTACCATTGCACTCATTCATTATTCGTATAATATATTACTTGGACTTATTTATTGCAGTGTTTCCAAATTTTGACCGTTTTGAAAATAAAATAACTTACCACTTAAAAGTTAGGCTATAGGGCTACGCTATTCAATTTTGGAATATGAACATTGAATGCCGTTCCTGACAAGAATAAACTTGACAAAAGAAAATTACAGTATGTTGAAATAAAAACAAAAATAACTACCCCCAAACATTTGCACTTAAATTTTGTTTATGCCAAATTTCTCACAGATTCTCATCATTAATGAGAAATCATTTTCGCCGTACAAAGTCAGTAAATAAATATCGCTCTCAGCCATGATTTACATCCCAGGTCAAGCTAGGCCACATTTGACACTGTCCCGAGATAGTCCAAATGGGCGTTAATCACGTTAATTTGTCATGTTTGTGGTCAACAACTCAACACATCAAAAAGGCTGAATTTTGCACATTATAATAATGCATGTCTGATGATGTGCCTACATTAGTTTCAATAGATACCTTACTACTTACACCTAAAACCGTGGACGTCCTCGTTTTTTTGTGTGACCACTGTTGGCGGTGAGTGGTCAGGTGTGTGTCCACGTAGGTGCAAATGAACGCGGTGGGCACAGACGTATACTGATCTTGTTGTGACGTACCAAACCAAACCATAGACCTTTGACAACAAAACACTAAACCGGTATGACCACTATTTGATGATTAAGAAAAAACGAAAAATATACTCACCAATTCAATTTGTGAATGCAAATGGTGGAGCCTTTAATACTTAGTAGCAATTCGGCCACTTGTCGCCCGCTTTATTCTGAAAAAGTCTAACTGCTCCTGCAATACACTGGCTCCCTGTACCCTTTGCTCCGATCAAAAAAAATCTCCGCCAACCAATGGTTATTGTCGGGCCATATGTCATCAGCGCAGGGAACCAGCATACTCCTGCAAAACTTTATAAGTTCCCTATTTTGAAGGAGCGCCGTGTAAAACTGATCATTACTTTATATGTCTAGTCCAGGCAGTGCATTGCAGGCCAGATCAAGCCTCTCATTAACAACAGGGTTTTTTCCTTGCCCTCGCATTCTCTCCCCCACCCCCTCCCATTTTATTTTATTTTTTTGCCAGAAGGGGTCAGGGAAATGTAGGGGGTTAAATGACGTACGCATTACGTATAATCAAACAAGAAGCATAAACAAATCATTCAATTCACACACATAAAGTTGCAAAATATACACTTGCTCTAGTGAAAAATAAATGTCAGCAATACATATCGCCAGCCTGCTTCGATAATTGCCTAACTCACTTTTCAGCGAAATTGAGTTTTTTGCAAAAATCATGACTTCATTACATTATGCACATGCTGTAATCATATCTAAGTCATTGACAAATCAAAAGTGTTGATAAATGCACAATTTCAAATCTGCCTAAGTCAGCATTGTGAGTTAGGCAGATTGTAATAATTATGTAAATTTTTTTAAATGGGTCATATTAACTCGTATTATGCCTATAACAAGCCACATTTCGCTTTTTTCCGCCTGTTTCCATCGTTTGGTTGTATGCCACTTCTTATCCTTGCCGATGTACGTCTTGTTGCCATTTTCCCATTGGTAGTACTTTACCTCACTCGTGCTATCCTCACTTGTGCTAGCTCTGATCAGTGGCTCATACCTCTTCTGTAGTTTGCCTGTTCCACATGCAGCACATTTCCGATACACGCAACCAACATTAGAAATCTGATGGGGGCTGGAGCAAGTGGACTCTTGAGAAAGCTTTCGGACTGTGGTCTAATTAGGTCTGGCATAGAGTGTTGATTTGCTGCTTTGTTCAAAGCTTCTCCTTTTTGTTCTATGTTGTAGCACTTGGTGCAACAGGCCTGATTCAACTTGCGGATGTGTTTTGGGATCATCTTATAGAATGTGATGAATTTCCACTTGTATTGTGGATTCTCCTTCTTAAATTTTTTATAGGCCTGGTATTTGGTACAAATTATGGCCCCTTGCGCCATAGCTTCCATGTTTTCCTGGTGCTCAGGAGTACCTGCCCTTGCATCTTTGTGCACCATATTCTTTTGGAAAGGCCCCTGTCTGTTGAGGAGTCTGTTTTCCTCAGCATGTGGTCTCTTGGCTGGGTTTATCTTACTGTGATACTCAGCGTATGACACTTGAATACATTTCTTGATCTTCAGCACGTTGACAAGTCTTGCCATGCACATTTTCACAACAGTGTTACCGGGTGCTTCAGAGGGGCCGTTGTCTACAACGAATATGAAGTACTCCTTCAGCTTGTGTGTAGATGGGCATCGGAAGTAGACATCCAGCTGAGGTAATGTCATGATGTAAAATATCTTGTTCATGCAATTGAAGGCCGTCTCTGGCTCACACATGGATAAATTGACAAGCGTCACAGCCCTTCCAGTCAAGTTGTTCTCACAAATAGTAGAAAAATCTATATGAAAAATCTCATTAAGTTGAATTAGTATCAGTATGCTATTGCATTTGGCCATCCGCATGCATCACGCATATGATGCACAGTTTGCATGTTTCCTTCATGCAAAAAAGTACAATTTTGTCAACCCGAAAAATCACAGAGCACCCCCTGAATTCGATCCCTGGACCATCAACACCAAAGTCTGTGCCCCTATCGAGTGAGCTAACTCCCCAGCGCATATATGTGGCCGGGCACCAACTTTGTGCCCACATATGCCTGTGGTAGGTGATGTCATCGAGCAAATGCAGCAGCACGCGCGTGGAGATTTTGGTTTTATTTTGATGCAGTGGGGTTAATAGGGTTAATATAGTGTTTCATATGCATGCACACACATGTCTTCTGGAGGATTATTTAAATCCATGATCTTTTACATCCATCAAACATGAGCCTTGTATAAGATATTGTAACAGCAGCTGCCCAAACCTAGAAGCCAAACAGATTCAAGCAATAATTATTATAGTGTTAAGTTTTTTTTACATCTGTACATTTTGAAAGTAAAGGCAGTATATTTAAATTGCATTTTGTTTGCTCATTGTTATATTAACTTATTGGTTCTTAACTGTTTTTATGATTTCATTGTTTGTTTATAATTGTTTTAATGATTTCATTGTTTATATTTGTTTTGAAGATTTCATTGTATGTTTATATTTGTTTTAATGTTTGCGCCTTGAAATAGGTTGTCTAGATAGATGACGCATTATAAATGCATTATTATTATTGATATATTTAAAATAAGTATATAATAGGCATCAAATTCTCTCCATGGTGTAGATCCTTACATACTGTATTATCCATGAATAAGCGCCTGGGGCACTTGTTAATAAACACTTTAGCAAAGTTGTTTTAGGTGAGCAATAATTAATTTGTTTCACAATTAATTTCACCAAGGTTGCAGAATTCATAATCTCGAGAGTTTCTACAAGAAAAAAATATGTACATCAGCAACTGTTTTTCTTTCTTATGGGACAAATACATATACTGTAAAACACTATAAATTTGGCAGATACTTTATTTTGCAAAGTTACTGCTATTTTAGCGGGCATTTAATTTTGCGAATCCGGGCATTTTACAGTTGCTTTCAATGCAAAATTGACAATTTCGTGGGTATTTAATTTTGTGAATCCACATCCCTCTCGAAATTCAGGAGATTCACAAGTGATTGTCATTCTAGGTGAGGAGAAAGTAGCCATCTGGCTAGTTTTTGGAGGTAAAGCTGATCACTAAAAGCTTCATTTTACAGATATTTGTCCATGATTAAACCTTTAGGGTGGGCGGTCAATAGTTAATACTTTTAAGTTAGTAAAATAAAATTATGTGTGGGTGCTTATTAGGGATACTACAGTATAATATTTTAACTTTTAAAGTCATAGTATGTGATATTTTCCAAGTGAAGCCTCTATCCTTGATTTTTACTTTGAAAGCAGATTAATGACACATAAGATTCCTAATTACATCAAAATCATGGTTTAAATACTGTAAAGCATGAACATTTCGCAAATCGCCAATTTCGGCCTTTCGCGAATGTGTTGAGTAGTCATTACAGGCCTTTAAAAGCAAAACATTTGCGTGCATGAACATTTCGCGAGTCAGCTGCACACATGAAATTTGCAAAATTTGATGCACGCAAACATTTCATGCTTTACAGTATTTTGAATTAAACTGTTGGGTCTGCTCCGACAACTTATGTTTCGAGTGATTTCTTTCCATTTTCTTTTCGTTCTTGGATAAATGTCCATGGTTTGACACTGTTGACGCCATTTACAGTGTTTTCTGCTACGCTCGCAACTTTACTCAAGTGCTTTATGATGAAAATCGAAGCAAATATGTGACGCGATCAAGAGGAATGAGTCGGATGTCGACCCTGGTCGAAAATGAGTTTTTAATACAGTTTTAAAGAAGACACCTAGAGCTTTCAGAAACTGAAAACCCCATGTCGATACGACGTTTTGTTCCAAAGTTATGTCAAATTGTATACATGAATTTCCATCAAAACTTATGTAAGCCGCCATTTTGAATTGGCCATATCTCAATTTGGGATTCCCCGACATCCGACTCATTCCTCTTGATCGCGTCACATATGTTGAGAAATCCCTGTAGTTGGAAGCAGATTTCCATTATGATTTAGTAAAGTTCTGTGATGGTTTTTCATGGAAAATACCGTCAAGATAGATTTATGAGTCCAGGAAAGTCTTTCCTGGTCAGTCAAAATTCATTATAAGAGAGAAAATATATTGAAAATGTTGAAAAATATCACATAATATTGCTTTGATATTGCTTTAATATGGTGTCAAAGTAAAAAATATAGAAAGACAAGCAACTAACACTTTTTGTGAATTGTATGTAGATAGAGTTACATATGTAGAGATCACTTTTATTAAAACTGTAAATGCTCTATTTTCTTATGCCAAATGTAGTTATTTATTTTATGAATTATGTTTATTCCTTTGTAATATATACCATCACTGCAATGACAAAACCTTGTATGGCAATTAGTTGTTCTTTTCAGGATTTGGTAGAGTTTATATGAGGTCCTTCACAATTGATTTTGAGTTTCCTGTTGGAGGTTTGAAAATGAGACGAGGTGGCTTTTAATCATTAATTATTAATTACCTTTTATTTTCTTAATTTTGAAACTAATTGTTTTGTGATTGCAACCAATTTTCAACCCCTTGTATCGAGGACTCTGCATTTAATTATTTTCCAAGTATGATAAATTTGATACCCACTTAGTAATGCAATCATGTTCTATGTTTGTACATCATCTTATCTGATATGATTAAAGTCAGAAAGTAGCAAATGAAGTTTATTGAAAGGTGAAAATCCTAAATAAAAACAAAATAATTAAATATTTTGTAATTCTCAATTTCGGATGCGGGCGGCAACAGGAAACTCAAAATCAATTGTGAAGGGCCTAACCTTTTAAATTATTGAACAAACAAGTTTCCACTTAGGTTGATTAGTTCCAAATTGGCAGCAAATAAATGTGCGCTCTGCTGATTTTCAGCCATTTCGCTTGTTATTAAATTCGCGATTTGAAAAACTCATTACATAGACTTTTACACAAAATTAATATTTTTGCTTTTTTTTTTAAATTTTCGCTGTAGCTGCTTGGAGCGCAAAATGAGTGAGCATTAACGTAGCGCGAACATTTCCCGTTTACAGTATTCCGTTTTTATCAAACATGGTGCGCAATGTCGCAATGTCATTGTATGTGTGACGCTTGCGTATGCCAAAATCGCACTTATACATGAATATTTCTCGACAATTTTTGAACTGATTGAACTATAGTATATACGCAGCTACGAGATACACGATTCATTCACACATTTTATTCATCTTATCACTTGTGGCCATCCCTGCAATATTTGTGCACTTCCAGACAGCTTTCAGAAGACCCTTAGGCCAAAAAAACAAAAGTTGTTGTGTTGCCCTCAATGCCAAAAAATCTTGAAGTCGGGTCGGTCGGTCGATTTTTTGTTCTCTCTTTTTATTTTGCTGACAAATATTACTGGCAGACCCTGGTTCATGACAAGACAAAATTAATGACTAATGTAACAATAAATTCAGGCAAACTTATTCATTTCAAGCAGAAAATAGAATATTTTGACAAATTTAGTAACATTTAAATCTTTAAAAAAAAAATGTGATGCTGATTTTTGAGATTTTAGAATCGGTCGCTGAAGGCAACACAACATTTATTTTTGTGGCCTAACGTGTATAATGCACCCCACCTGAAAAACACCCCTTAGGCAACGGAAAAAAGAAACCCTGAGTGTACGGGCAAATGGACCTCTCAGGTCGGGCTGGCTTTTTGATCTCTTATAAGAATCCTGAAAAATCTGTAAAAATTGAAACAAATCTGTAAACATTTTGCTGTATTTTGACAAGCCAAATCGGGTCGGTATTCATTTGCATGTGATTTGTTTTCACTGATTTCTAAAAAATGGGTCAGTCGGGCACGAACAACAGGGTTTCTTTTTGTCATTGCCTTATTACAAATTGTTATGGTCATGCTTATAGACTGTAGGCCGTGCATGTTTTATTCCTTCAGAAAACAATTCTAGCACTCTCCATCTAGGGGATAGATGAAATGTGGCTTAAAATGAAGCTAATATATGCCTGATCAATATTTTACCTTATCCCACGTTCGTAGGTTGCACATTATGACCCTAGACCTCGATTTAGGGTCAAAGGTCACATGTGTTTCAATGGGAAGTCAAAAACTAAATTTAACATGGTAAAAAAACTAAAAAATGAGCTATTGACTATGAAAAGTATAATATATTGTTGGGATGAGTGTTTTAAACAAAAAAGTCAATCACAACTTTGATCGTAGATCAATAGTTTTTGAACTGTGACCTTTTGAAAAAGACAAGTTGGCCAAAATAGGCCATTTTGGTCATTTGTTTGCAAAATTGGCACAAAAATGACATGTTATCATCATTAAAAAAATATTTTGACTCAATGTGAATTGATAAACCATGTTATAATGTCGGTTTATAGATGAACTTTACATTAAAAGACATTTCAAAAGTCAATGGTGTCCGCATGCCATGGCAAACAGTTTTAATATCCTTCAAATTCATCGAAAATGGGTAAAATCTGAGTCAAATTTAAAGGATTTGAAGGATATTAATGCTCGTTGCCATGGCATCAACATACCATTGATTTTTGAAATGTGTTGTAATGTAAGGTACATCTATATACCAACATTATAACATGGTTTATTAATTCATAATGAGTCAAAATATTTTTTTAATGATGATATCATGTCATTTTTGTGCCAATTTTGCGAAAATATGACCAAAATGGTCTATTTTGGCCAACTTGTAATTTTCAAAAGGTCACAGTTCAAAAACTATTGATCTACGATCAAAGTTGTGATTGACTTTTTTGTTTAAAACACTTATCCCAACAATATAACATACTTTTTATAGTCAATAGCTCATTTTTTAGTTTTTTTACCATGTTAAATTTAGTTTTTGACTTCCCATTGAAACACATGTGACCTTTGACCCTAAATCGAGGTCTAGGGTCATAATGTGCAACCTACGAACGTGGGATAAGGTAAAATATTGATCAGGCATATATTAGCTTCATTTTAAGCCACATTTCATCTATCCCCTAGATGGAGAGTGCTAGATTGATTGATACAGACCTACGTCCCAGTGTCTATTACTTTATACAGTGTCATACTTTGACTGCCCTTCTCCCTGGTTCTATGACAATACCTGTTTAAGTCTAACCATTTAAAGGTATATTATGTGATCTTTCCAGGAAAGGCCCTCAACATCGAAAAAAAAATTGAAAGTAGATTTTCTTGCAGATTTACATTTCTGATCATAAATCGTACATACATTCCAAGTTACAGGGCTATACGATGCTTAATTACTTCAAAATCATGGTTTTAGAGTGAAAATAAACTGTCGGGATAACACTACAGTTTATATTTTCACTCTAAATTCACTCTAAAACCATGATTTTGAGGTAATTAGGAATCGTATTGCTCTGTAACTTGGAATGCATGTACTTTTTATGATCAGAAATGTAAATCTGCAAGAAAATCTACTTTCTAAAAAAAATCATGAATAGAGGGCGCTCTCTGGAAAAGATCACATAATATGCCTTTAAAGTGTTCAATGTGTTGGGAGAAATAACTTATGATATAAACTGCATATTTTGAAAGTTGTTCATTTAGGCTATATTAAAAAAAAATCTTTTGTCTCAAAGCTCTTCAGTTTTTCAAAAGCTAATGCGGAATGCGTTTTTTTAAAAGTTTTTTTATAAATATAAAATATTGAAATCCTAGTTAAAGTGACCTTTTGTATTTAGAATGATGTGATCAATGAAAACCTGAAAATCTGTGAAACTTTGGGAATTTTTTTTTTTTGAAAGAAAAAAAAATAAAAACGTGCATCAATTAACTAACGCGCGCAGGAGCTTTGAGACAAAATATTTTGTGAATGAATATGCTTAGTTTACCATATCTTTTTATCGTCTATATGAGTCCTGGGGGGTGGGGGGGGGGGGGGGGGGGGTACTCGCCTAAAACGGTAAACAAGTATGTGCCGCTCTATTGGGTCTCTTTTTTTGCAAAAAATCCCTAATCATGGGGTATGATTTGTGCTAGAAAATCCCTAATAATATGGTCACTTTTTACAAATGGGTTTATTTTCGCGAAAATGTTGGCTATTTTCTCGATAATCTTGTCTGTAATGGAGCAAAATCCTTAGAATCTTCTGCTACCCACCCGCGACCAAACCAAATCCGAGTACCCCCCTCCCCCCACAACAGCTATGAGTATACAGAACGACACACCTGAAAATATAAACCTACACTCACTAGAATATACTGTAAAAGATGACATTTACGCGGTGGTTTTATTTTCGCGCTTTTTGCTTAAAATATTTTTTCCGCAAAAAATATTGTTTTCAACATTCATGCAGTGCATCCAGAAGGTTGCCCGCGAAAAGTACAATTCACGAAATGTCTATGATATCAAAATTCGCAAAAAAATATCTTCATGCGAAAATATTGGCTTTTACAGTACTTTATGCAAGATAAAATATAATTGTAGATTGCTGTAGAAACATGTATCACATTGTATTGCACTTGTACACAGGAAAAGAGTCATGAACAAGGAAGTAGTATGCTGCCAACCATAACATATTGGTTTACCATCTTCGGTTATACTGTAATGTAAACATGGAGATATTCGCGCTACATTAGTTTTCACGCTTTTCATGCTCCAAGCAGCTATTGCGAAAATAAAAAACGCTAACATATTTATTTTGTGTATGGGTAAAGCTTAAAGGAACTCCTGTATGGGTAAGCTTTAGAATACCCTACCATTTGACATAGTATTGTAATAATCCAGAGGAGTTCACTCATCATCCAGAGGGGCACTCATCATTTTGTAGGTAGGGGTGTTTATTCAGGGTCTCAAACTTCAAGTTGTGTAATAGTAACACAATATTTACCAAAAGTGCCAATATATTATCAACAATTTCTTGCCATGTGTTGTAAAGCCTGTTTCTGTTCAAATGCAAAAAGTAGATTTTGGTGGTGATTATGTTAAAGGCATATTATGTGATCTTTTCCAGAGAGCGCCCTCTATTCATGATTTTTTTTAGAAAGTAGATTTTCTTGCAGATTTACATTTCTGATCATAAATCGTACATACATTCCAAGTTACAGAGCGATACGATTCCTAATTACCTCAAAATCATGGTTTTAGAGTGAATTTAGACTAGAATAAAGTAAGTAATTAAGAATCGTATTGCCCTGTAACTTAGAATGTATGAACGATTTATGATCAGAAATGTAAATCTGCAAGAAAATCTACTTTCAATTTTGTTTTCGATGTTGAGGGCGTTTCATGGAAAGATCACATAATATACCTTTAATGGGTGATACTGACCACTGAGAATAGAAACATGTGATCACCACTTTTTCCCACCTCCATAACCACCAAAATAACCCCTATTACTGGGTTATTGGTGGTAATAGTGGCGATTTTGAAATGAAAGAAACAGTGCAATTTTCTAGACAGTAATTTGTCTTTGTATAAATACAGTAAATACTAATGTTATTGATTGTGTAAAATCATGAATAAATATGTTAATTATATAATTGTGATATTTCAATCAATATAATGTAACAAATAAAAAGTGACGGAACAAGTATATGGAACAATGTTGTATGCACTTATTTTTTGGTCTCATGGTATCTATGTAAGGCTTATGATGTGATCTTTTCCAAGTAGCGCCCTCTATCATTGATTTTTTCTATGAAAGCAGATTTTCTTGCAGATTTGAATTTTTGATCATAAACATTATTAACATCTTCCAAGTTACAGATCGATACGATTCCTAATTACTTCAAAATCATGGTTTGAAAATAGATTGTACCGCTTGGGTACATTCTATTTGTTTAAATTTTACTCTAAATTCACTCTAAAACCATGATTTTGAGGTGATTAGGAATCGTATCGCTCTGTAACTTCGAATGCATTTATGATTTATGATCAGAAAAGAAAATCTGCATCCAATTTTTTTCTTCAAGGATTGAGGACGTCCCCTGGAAAAGATCACATAATATGCAGACGACGGTAGACACGAACGGCCGTTAATTTTGAATTTCCGTTGGTTTCAATGTAACAATGGATTTTGATTATATGACCCCATAAAATTCATCACACGTTGGAACTAAATTATTTCATCCTAAAACCACTGTGGGTGGCTAACCATCCGCAGTGTCCGTATCATTTTTTAAATTTAAATCGTTGTTAAGCGTTCTTCCCATTCACTTGATTACGTAACCTCGTTCGCATATTTTAACATGAATTTTCGTGAATACGCCCGTGTCCAGCGTCGTCTGATAATATGCCTTTAAAGAAATTGTAATCCAAAATAAAAGCATATTGGTTATAGGTCAATAAATGCGTATGTGTTGTTTCGAGAGAAATATAAATCAATGCACGCGCGCTGATGTTGATGCGTGAATAATGGCACGACCCTGCAGGGGAGTGCTATTTTGAGCATACATGTATCATCATTTGCGCAAGTGCATTGATTTTTCTAATTTTTCGAAAAACAATACATACGCATGTATTGACCTAATTCATACACAACACTATACAAATCAAAATTCACTTTCTGAGCATTATTTTGATCTATACACATGGAAAAAAGTATCGCACCACTTGTTGAAAAGTGCAAATGAGGCCTCGAATTTTGCCACCATGGTGTGATATTAAGGATCATTTGTTTGCGTAAGCTGTCCAACAAAATGTTATGCAATAAAAGGGCCACATTTTAGTTTGTGATGTAATCGATGTAATGTTTTTCAAGGCCAAAATGAAAATGCATAAAACAAGTTTGGGTAAAACGCGATATTGAGAGGCCCAATGATTAATCTCTATAGTTGTAATCCTTGGTAACACATTCAAGTATTCCAAGGTCAAAGGTCATCTGGGGTCAAATTTCAAAAGTTGCCCGATTGTCCTCAAACATGAAAAAACTCCCTTTTTCGTACGCCCAACGGTTATGGGGTTAAAGGTCAAAATAGGTCAAATTTTAAATAAGTTCAAATGACAAAAGCAATATTGCGGAAGTGTTGACCTAGGTCAAATAATTTTTTAAAAATCAACGGTGACCTCATCGTATATGCTGAATTTATGAGCAAAAAAAAATGGCATGTTTGGACTCATTCACTGTATTGTAGCCTATAGAGTGCTAGCCTAATGCCAAGGAATGAAAGCATGTCGAGTTGACATCGTCGATGGTCGAATATTTTTTTAATTTTTATAAATTATATCATCATCAACAATCCTATATTTTTCAACTTGTCTGAATAAAATTACTTAGTAAAACTTTTGCTTCAAATATCAATTATCATGTTTAATGTTCAAGTATGATATGTATGCATTGGTCAAATCTCTCAAACTGCAACTATTTCCAAGAATATTGGCTTGAATTTTGACCGCCATATTCCCGCTACAGTAAAATCGAGTGTTATCCTTTCGTAGCAAAGTCTGTCTGTGTATGGCATACCACATGTTCATGTTCGTTCGTCGTAGGCCTTGCGATGCAATCTATTCTAAAAAGGTAGACCTGTTTCCCCGTTAATATGTTGGTGATAGTCAGATGCTTCATTGCTACATTAATACTTAAATGTCACATAAACATATCAATATCGGTGGTACTTACATCTTGTTTGAATTTGAACGAAAATGTCAACAATTGCTGTGGTAATCGCCTGCCTCTGGACTCGCCTACAACGCGGCCGCTCAGAAAACTTTTCTAAAATTCCCGCAGACCTCTGAACTGAAATCACGCGAGAATTTACGAGAATTTATATGCCGTCGTGTATATAAACTGCTCACAAAAAGTATCGAAACACTTAGAAATGATCCAATATATAACGGCTCGAAAGGGTATGCATTAATCGAAGCAAATAACCAAGTGCATAATTTTGTTCTGCGTATTTTGACACCTCGATCGATGAGATACGATGTTGCAGAGCGGAGTTATTGTCATTTCAATGATCGTGGGTCCAGTTTCAAAAGTGGCAATCACCCTATAGAAAGAGGTTTGCATTACTGTTTAGAATGATCAGATTCGTGATTTTCAATAGGGATGAGTGTCACCTTGGAAACTGGACCCACGATCATTGAAATGACAATAACTCCGCTCCGCAACATCGTATCTCAACGATTGAGGTGTCAAAATACGCAGAACAAAATTATGCACTTGGTTATTTGCTTCGATTAATGCATACCTTTTCGAGCCGTTATATATTGGATCATTTCTAAGTGTTTCGATACTTTTTGTGAGCAGTTTAGTCTTGGAAAATCGGCCACAAGACGGGAGTGTACATAGTCACTCCCCTAAAGGAAACATTTCTTGCGCCAAATACAGAACTAATATAATGACTATTTTAAGTTTTTAAAGTCTATTCAATATCGAGTTATACCCAAACTTGTTTCATGCATGTTTTTGGACAAAAGCATGCATTTTCCCTTGGCCTTAAAAACATCACATCGATTACGTCACACACTAAAATGTGGCCCTTTTATTGCATAGCATTTTGTTGGACAGCCTACGCAAACAAATGATCCTTAAAATCACACCATGGTTGCAAAATTCGAGGCCACATTTGCACTTTCCACAAAAAAAAAGTAGTGCGATACTTTTTTCCATGTGTATATATAATAACAAATAAAAGCGAGTTCACAAGTTTGCTAACACCCGCAGTGAAAATCGGCGAACCAGCAATGCCTGAACACTGAATCAAAACAAATCGTGTGGTGAGTATATTGAACGGCGCATACACAGAGGGCATTAGACACTTTCAATGCACTCCGCATATTTTAGTTTCTTGCTTTCTGATTTGTTCGACACCACTAAGAGTGTACGAATACTGTTCAAATGTATTATGTAAACCAATTTTCCTAGGGGTTACCTCATTTGGTTCAAGTTCACCCTGAGAGTACATTGTCCAAATCGGAGACTGAATGTGTTCTTGCAATCAAGAGTATGAGTCGAAGTCCTGGGTCTGAACCTTTCCATTTGAAACAATTATACTCCCGGTTCAGTACTAAAGTGATCACCCCTCCCCGACCTGAAACTCTCTTTAGTGAAATATACAGGAAGCACCTTGAATCAAACTCCAATACTCTATATCTGCACATGCCTGAATCGTATTACAATATTAAATCACTCAACAAAACATACAACAGACACTTTTTATTCGTGAGTAAATTATAGGTCAATAAATGCGTATGTGTTGTTGAGTCGCCGAAGGCTGACTATATAGTTTCGTTTACTCATTTTTAGAGTAGTTGCTCCAGCCAAATTTGGTAGCCCAATGACGCGCAATACAGCAACGCTAAATTTTACATAGAAGTTGCACGGTAAGAGCTTTCTAATCGGTTTCAAAAATCACCAAAACGTGTGCGTGGCCCAAAATATGGAGTTTGCAGCGCTTGTTGAAAAAATGAATGCAATAGATAGGTAGAATAGAGATAGCGAAGTTTCCCGAAGTTTGGACGAAATTGAAATCAGCCAGGAAAGTAGTGTAATCGATGGTTCAAGTGTGATTTTATACGATGTTTTTTAGGGGAAATTGCGCGACGAGCCATTTTGTTTCTATTTCCATAGACAACCCACCCCGACCCCGACGTCGCGGCATGGCGCAAAATATGGAATTAGCCGTGCTTGTTAGAATAGAAAATGACATATTTAGATAGAATAGAGTTTTCTAAAGTGCACCGTGGTTTGGTCGAGATTCAATTCGTCCATGAAAGTGGTGTAATCGATGGTTCAATTGTGAATTTGTAGCATGTTTTTGAGGAGAAACTGCGTGACGAACCATTTTGTTTCTATTTCTGACGTATGCGTGGCCCAAAATATGGAGTTTTAAGTACTTGTTAGAATGGAAAATGCCATAGATAGGTGAAATAGGATTATATAAGTATCCCGTTCTTTGGACGAAATTTAAATCATTCGGGAAAGTAGTATAATCGATGGTTTAATGGACTCTAATTGTAAATTGTTAGCGTGTTTGTGAATAAAATGGCGTATTGGGCTGGGCCGGTTGGTAAATTGGAAATAGTGCAACAGTCCGCGCTGCTCACTGTTATGTGTGCATGGGTGGACCGCTGCAAAGCTCTTATAGTCTCTTACACCGAAGGTTAGTTAGTTAGGTATTAGGCCCGATACAGCGTGTGTTTGCGTTAAGTTCATCATGCTTGTGACATGACGAAACCGGAAATAATGGGGGTGCAAATTGGCCACTTGAGATTGCTTGACAATCCACTGTTGAATCCCATAATTATGGTGGATTTGACCACCTAGGTATGTGTATAGGTCAATGAACCTGCTATTGATTATTATAGTGAATGTTTGAGTTTTGGTGTTTAGAGATAAGACATGGAATTGCAAGTTGTTGGCAATGGCAGATTCTTTTCTGTATTTGTATTCAAGTTTGATTTAACCTTTTGATTTAATAGTGCATTGATTCCTGGATAATTAGGACACTATCAAGCAAAATTGATCCCAATTTTGAGATTACAGTGCTCACTGTCACCGATGTTTTATTATGAATTTGGAATAACTTTAGATTTTGATTGTGTTGAAATGAAAGGTAGATCTAAATTATTGAAATGGGGACAACTTCTCCCAAGGTTGTTTATGACATAGTTAAATAAACGTGGAATGATCCAAATGTCATTAAGTCCAAGTAAGTAAATAAAACAGTTTTAATGGTCCCCTCGGGCACCATTTTCAGGACTTCTATAATTTTCTTTTTTTCCCTTAACTTTTGCCATAACTTTTTTGTTAAAAAATATTTAAAAGGCTGACATCTTGGTAAGGGAGCGTTCATAAATACTCTGGGGGGGGGGGGCAAAATTGTTGATACTCTGCAAAGGGGGGGGGGGGTCAAAAAAGTTTTTGAAACCCCAACAGAGGGGGGGGGGGGGGTCAAAAAAGTTTAAAACACTTATTAGTTTCCAAAATCTTCTGGGGGCCCGCCCCAGACCCCTGCTTTACCAATATGCACATGTGGTTTCTAATTCTAAATACTCTGGAACGTTCATAAATCAACGTAAAAATAGCTATGTTTTGGCGCGCTACGCGCGCAGATGTCTACGGTCCTGATGTTCATCAGCTAAAAAAGAATGAAAGGCTAATTCATGTCAATAGCAAAAACATATTTAAAGCCAGGATAAAGCAAAGCAAAGATAAAGCCATGATATATATTTGGAGGGAGCATCCTAATTGGTTTCAAAAACAGAGATCCGTGCATAAATATATGTGAAGCCTTATTCAGGGGACTGGCACTAAACCAAAGATACCTGCAATTGAAGTGGGAGTTCTGATTCACTCTAGATTCTACAACCTGCCCTCCTAGATGTGACACGTCCATCAAAGATAGAATATGATACATGGTCAAAAAATATCCCATAAAACTATGATACCCGCTGAACTTGATAACAATGAACGGGGACAAGAAAGTTTCAGGTGCAGGCTGTAATACATGGGGGGGGGGGGGGGGCAAAAAAGTGTTGATATACCAAAAATGAAATTATCCAGCCCCCCCCCCCCCCCCCCGCCCCCACCCCCCACCAAAGTATTTATGAACGGTCCCTAATAGGTTTACTTTAATCCAATGATCATTTTAAAGCAGAGTTTGTATTACTACGGTAGTAACCAATCCCCCAGAACCATGAAGAAAAATGTGTTTACAAAGGCTTCGTGCTCTTCAAGTTCCCCTGGGTACTCAGGGATGGCCGGGACTTTGTCATCATGTTTGTTGGGGATTTGACTCAAAATGTGTCCCCGTGGCGTCGTTGCGCTTTTCTGAATCGTGTTCTGCTCAAATCACGATAACTAACGCAAAAGGATATTGTCGTGGTTTTGGTCTCATTTGAAAGCTAAATAATTGCATTACATAACCTGTAAATATGACGCATATAACTTCTAATATTGGGGAGATGTGGTTGATTGAGTTGGGAAGTGGCGGAGGGGGGGGGGGGGGGGGGGAGGTGCACATAAACTCTATGGGAAAAAAGTGTGTGCCAAGCGGTGCCTTTCCTGGAATCAACCTCTGTATGAGCTACAAACATGATTTTGGTCTCTTCTTAAATGTTATTTAATAGTCTTTATGTCTGTGTTTTAACAGACTTGTCAACCTTATGTAACAACTATGGATAAGTCGCATGATCGGCTTTTCCCGGCCTAGTCGCTACACAGTAAACGCAAATATTAACCCCAATTTATATAAATTACTCTAACGGAATTTCTTTTTAACCTTTGATAGCAAAAGTAGGGTCTATACATTTTTGGAAAGCTCTCAACATTGGCAATTCAAAAATGCAGTTTAAATCAGTGTAGGGGGCATAGGGAACAAAATATAACGTAAACAAATATTTAAACTTGTTGGGGCACTTTCATTAGCCTGTATGTTATTTATCCAATATAGACAGTAACCCATGGCAATCCTAGAGGTGCTTGTTAGTAATTTCATGAGGAATTCAAAAATGCAAAGAACATTATGTCATGGGTAGGTATAAGAATTACATGGATCTCAAATTAATATAAGATTTAAAAATAAAAAAATAAAACATTGTGAATCATACATTTTACCAAAAGCAATTGTGTTTAGGTAATGTCCAAGTTAGACAGGTGTGTAGCTTCAAACCGTGTTTAACTACGTACAAAAATACAGACCATCGATGCCAAACCTTCATTATATTTTCAATCATGAGCATCAATGATTAACGCCTATTTATACTATCATGGATCGGACTATCAACTACTGAAGATACACGGCCCGATGTGATCGCGTACAGGATGGGGATTTCACTCAGCGAAGTGCAAAAAAGGTGTTTAAATAACACTTACCTGCTTACCACGCGGCAATTAATTTTATCATATTATACACTATAAACAGATTTTTGAGAAACCTTTCCCAACTTCAAAGTTGATCTTAAGAATTACTGAAC
>CM069449.1:52201627-52285951 GCA_035610835.1 Ophiura sarsii
AACACTTTTTGGACCCACCCCCATAATTATCCACCCCACCCCACCAAAGTATTTATGAACACTCCCTTAGCAATTGTGTATCCATATACGTATAATGCTAACCTTGAGCTACTTCTTCGTCAATACCACTTGGAATGCCTTAATAAACTTTTTATATAAAAACTTATTGCATAGTCCTTTTTATTCTTTGCTTGTGTAAATTGCACTCTTACAACATAATTTTCCCCATTTGATAATAGCACCACAGACAACAAACAACTACACTAAAGCTATTCCAAAAAAAGACAACATATGCAACTTTGAATAGAGTGGAACAGCTAGCAGATCTGATAGATTTCACTTTTAGTCAGACTAATTTCGAAGATATCGAATATCTTGGACATCTGCCAACAGGGGTCTTTCAATAAACAGGCAAAGATGGTAATAGTGAGGACATGCTCTTTATAAACCCATCTTTATTACCGCCGCTTCTTTTTGATTAACCCTGTATAATGATAAAATACAAGGGAATCAATAAATTCAACCTCTACACCCCAAAAATATACTCCACTTCTTTCAATGGCAATTGAAATCTGTCTAACCTATTTTTTACTACTAAATTATTAAATGACTTTGCCGATGCGGGTTACATAATGCAAGATTATATATATTAGGCAACTGTTTCCCACCATGTTTCACTAAACATAATCACAATAATCAGCAAATGAATGTAATTATTCACATCAATAATGGTTTCTTAGGACAGTGGTAATAGACCAGTCACACTTACCTCTACAGACAATGTCGTCGAGACCTAGACATCCCTTCATTTACAAATGGCTACTTTAACAAACCCCTACAACCTATTCACCTTACTTTAATATCTCTCTGAACTTCAACAACCACTAACAGCAACTATATCGGCGACTCATGGTTCCGGTTGGATCCAAAACATGCCTACACATATCCAAACTATAATCAATGCCAACCACCATAATCACCAAATAGGAAAACCGCCCCATAGGAGAACCGCCACATACGAAAACCGCCACATACGAAAACCGCCACATACGAAAACCGCCACATACGAAAACCGCCACATACGAAAACCGCCACATACGAAAACCGCCACATACGAAAACCGCCACATACGAAAACCGCCACATACGAAAACCGCTACACCCGAGAACCGCTCTAGTTTAGAGAGAAATTAGACAAAACAATGCATGCGCGCTGATGTTGATGAGTGAATAATGGCATGACCCCACAGCGGGAGTGCTATTGTGAGCTTAACAACATTTGCACAAGTGCATTGATTTTTCAATTTATTTTGAGAAACAAAACATACGCATGTATTGACCTAATTCACAAAGTTCACAATTTGAGCATAATTTTGATTTATGAAAAAAAGGAATAAAACCATGTTAACAAGTTTGCTAACACTCTCTATGAAAATTGGCGAACCCACGGTGTGCTTAACAATGAATTAAAATGTGTGGTATGCGCATTGAACAGCGCACACATGGGAGTGCATTGTACACTTTCAATGCACTCCGCATAATTATGTTAGTTCTTGCTTTCTGATTGGTTCGACACTTATAAGAGAACGCATGCAAGATCCTCCTTGACAGCATTTAAATGTACATACAAGAAAGAACAATACCCATGAATACATTTTTGTCTATTCATATCTACGGGCATATCTATTGCAGGCAAATAGACAAAACTTGTTTAGGGGTCATATTCTGGCAAGAACTTGTTTAGGGGTCAAAATTTGCAAGGAAAGCGCGCTAAAAACTTGTTTAGGGGGTAATTTTGCTTGCAGGGTAAAACTTGTTTAGGGGTGTCTGGGAAAAATTTGGTCACGCATGTGTACACCATTATGTTTGACTGACCCCCCCCCCCCCCCCCCCCGGGTGTATAATCCGTTATTAATCTAGTTTAACCTCCCAAAAATGAAAGTAATCGACTGATAAATAAGCAAACTGTGATAAGTTTTTTAAGCTGACTGCGTTTTTCGCAATTCCAATGTGATTCACACACAGTATTGGTTTTGCTAAAATGGTCATTAATAATCACATCAATTGTCAAAATGTTCCTGAAATATTAATTCTTTAACTCTGGGATAAGCAGTAATCTTCTGATACCAAAGTGTCAAATGAAAAGACAAATCTGAATACCTGCATCGGTGACTGGTGATGCTGCATCACCAGTCAACCTTCAAGAAGTGGAAGCATGTGTCAGAGCCCTGGTGACATCCCTGCGCCGCAATGGTGCTCCATATCATCATGCTGCAGTTCAAATATTCATAAAAAACGTGACAGTTTGCAACAACAAAAATCCATGGTTCAATGCATGCATCAAGGTCAATGGTCGTTTCAAATCGTGCACAATGTTTTTTGATTCACCCTGTACATTTGTGTGTGTGTTACAAATTCATAAAATAAAATTTAAATTTAAAAATGTCTTCTTCTTTCCAACTACCTTATTTATTTCAGCGTCAAACACTTGCTTGAGCATATGCGGAACATTAACAACTGCCATCTGGTCAATGAAGTGTTAGGGACGGTCATTTATCATTGTTATATTTTTATGACCTCCCCTAAACAAACGTGATTATTGTTATAACCCCACTTCTCAGATGTTGATTTATTTTATCTAGTTATGGTTATTCGGAATTTGGGGAAACAGTTGATGCGAAAGGGGGAAATGAGGGTAGACAAAATAATAAAAATGTGAGCCTAGCCGTGGTGCGCAAAAACTAAAATTTTGTTTTTACCTCACCCTCCCCCTATTACAATGGTATTAATTTTCCGTTTAAAACACTGTGACCCCCCCCCCCCCCCCCCCCCTTCTCGGATATCTGGGACCCCTTACCTGAGACTTGGTATATTAGTCTCAGCCCTTACCGAAGAAAATGACAGTCCTTGGCCCTTACATGGAGAACTACAATGCACTGTAAATAACAAGCGATGCTTAACGACTCCTTATTATATACGCATACGTTGTCAAAGTCATATTATGCGAACTTTCTTCATGGAACGCCCTCTATCTGTGATTCTTTCCTAAATCCATTTTTCTCACGAAGTGAGTATTTGACTACTGGTATGCCGTATGTTCATTACGCTCGTTGCAGAGATCAACTTATTTTCTAGCAAGGTCACATCTCGGATCCAGTGTGTATTTGGTACTTCAGCATTGTGTTAGATAGGGCCACCCAAAACGTCAAGTACACTTGGTATCATTGGTTCTCAAAGGCCACCCACCAGTGACGGGAAAAAAACATTTGTGCCCCCCCCCCCCCCCCCCCCCCACCCCTCTAAAAAAAATTAATAAGGGGAAAAAAAAGAAAATAGTGAAAAAAATGCTAAAATACCGAGATTGCGTGCGGGGTACAGGTTATGCGTGCGAATTTTGTGGACCCTACCCCCCCCCCCCCCCCCCACGTACGTGAAAATCACGAGTTGGTGTCTGGAAAAAAATTGGGGCAACCTTTTACGAAAATTTCAGAAATCTTGCCCCCCCCCCCTGAAAAAAATCCTAGCTACGCCACTGCCACCCACACTATTAATGCACACTCCCGTCAACCAATCATAACAGCTGAACCATTGAACTATTTCCAATTATCCATACGCAGCCTGTGACAATTCTGCAGACATATACCTACCATGGCAGGACCATATTACTCAGATGTCTTGGCGCACGTATTTAAAATAGCCCGGTCACTCACCACGGGTTTGACTTACATATATGCCATGACCTGACAGAAAAGAACAACAACCGAGGATTTCAAAACAAATTCACGAAAACAGTTGTTAAAGCAGTCATTATTCTCATTCATTACTGAAAAAGATGAATATTTATCCAAATCGTTGATTTGTACCGATATAATCGCCCTAATGATTAATTAGTTTTCTGTTTATTTGGTCCACCCCTTCTTAGTTATTGAAACATTCCAAGTCGGGTCATCCACTCATTAACATTTTTATCATTCAACCAATCAGAAATAAGCTTTAATCGAGTTTCCTCATAACTCATTGAATATTCAGTTTAGGAGCGTGAGGCTTTAATTTGATTGGTCGGTCAATGAGCAAAACAATCGAACACGTTGGCGCAGTACTTTCGGGCAATTATTATTAACCTGCGCTCGGCGTGCGCGTTCTCATCTAACGATTCATTTTATTGGAACGCGCTTGGTACGCAGCTATCGCGATTATTCATCAAGTAATAAATAATCATTAATTACTTAATAATGCATGGATGATTAATAAGTATTAATAATCAATATATGATTAATTAATAATTGATAATTAATTATTGATCATTAAGTAATCATTAATGAATCATAATTAATTATTTATTAATCATTAATTATCCATTACTTACATATAGTTGTTTCTCTCCCTGGTTGACTTTATTCTTAATTAGATACAAAATATTCCTATTTGGGACCATTAACTCAAATATGCAGGGGAGTTTGTTTTGTAAATAATCATGTAGATTAAATAGGATGACGTTGCACTTGTTGACCGTTATCTATAAACATTTAAAGCATAGGGGAATGGGGCAACTGGTCCGGTTAAGCATATTTCATGATATAAAAGATAAAAGCTCGTGTACAAATTTATGGAATTGCTATGAAAATATCTTCCATGTAACTGTTTACATATAACATATAATCAATGTTAAAAAATATCCAAACAAAAGGCCAATTTACTTGGCACGGACCAGTTACCCCATCATTGGGGCAACTGGTCCTATATGTTCCAACGGTTAGAATACACAGAATACACAGAAATTAGTGAATGACAACACGGAAACTAGGCAGTATTTTCTTTACAAACACATGTCCATATTATTTAACGTGTAAAAAGGGTAAAACGGTATGAACCTACAATTCCGGAAATAACTGTTGAACCACTTTGAGGACTTCGTTGAAATCAACCCCCCCCCCCCCCCCCCCCCCCATTCAATGTTGTTCGGAACCGTTTCATCACCACGGTCGTTGGGACCCTCAACATTGATTGGTGGGGGCGGGGGAGGGATATCACTTAGTAGATAGCTCAAGCTCCCCACACAAGTTTGTTGCAAAATCAGCGCTTGAAAATAGTCCCTTAAAGTGGGATATTAGCAAAGAAATGGACTATGTGGTCCAACACCAATTTTCCTGAATTGTCTGAATGAAGTCCAAAAAAAATCATCTGATTTTACATTTTTAGCCACAACTTTTTTATTTGTAAGTCTTTTTTGATCAAATTTTCAGTAAATAGAGATGCTATGAATCTCCTGATATACCATCATCAAGAGGTGTCTACAGTACTGAGTTAGGGACTGGTCATATTAAATACCTAAACCTGCATATTTGCTCCTATTATTCAAGGAAGCCTGACCTATTTATTTTTAAAAAGCATCTGATACCCGATAAACACGAGAACATTATAAAATATGATTTAAATACAACTTTGACGGTTCGTGCGTGGCGCTCGACCCAATCCCATGCGTATCCCTTGGTTACAGCTTGCGCTACGCGTTTGCATAAACTTCGAGCATAGCACTCGACTTTGTTACCAAGAAATAACATGAACAATGAGATGGTAACTAACATTGCCATGATTGCGGTTCATTACATATCAATACAGGCAAGATATGAATAGGTTCAGTCATTACATTCATTGTTCGTGTACAGATCATGATTAACAATCTATACGTCTCGCGCGCAGCGCTTCGTGCACATCGATTGGCACGCCTCGCGCATATCGTACATACAAGAAAGAACAATACCCATGAATACATTTTTGTCTATTCATATCTACGGGCATATCTATTGCAGGCAAATAGACAAAACTTGTTTAGGGGTCATATTCTGGCAAGAACTTGTTTAGGGGTCAAAATTTGCAAGGAAAGCGCGCTAAAAACTTGTTTAGGGGGTAATTTTGCTTGCAGGGTAAAACTTGTTTAGGGGTGTCTGGGAAAAATTTGGTCACGCATGTGTACACCATTATGTTTGACTGACCCCCCCCCCCCCCCCCCCCCCCCCGGGTGTATAATCCGTTATTAATCTAGTTTAACCTCCCAAAAATGAAAGTAATCGACTGATAAATAAGCAAACTGTGATAAGTTTTTTAAGCTGACTGCGTTTTTCGCAATTCCAATGTGATTCACACACAGTATTGGTTTTGCTAAAATGGTCATTAATAATCACATCAATTGTCAAAATGTTCCTGAAATATTAATTCTTTAACTCTGGGATAAGCAGTAATCTTCTGATACCAAAGTGTCAAATGAAAAGACAAATCTGAATACCTGCATCGGTGACTGGTGATGCTGCATCACCAGTCAACCTTCAAGAAGTGGAAGCATGTGTCAGAGCCCTGGTGACATCCCTGCGCCGCAATGGTGCTCCATATCATCATGCTGCAGTTCAAATATTCATAAAAAACGTGACAGTTTGCAACAACAAAAATCCATGGTTCAATGCATGCATCAAGGTCAATGGTCGTTTCAAATCGTGCACAATGTTTTTTGATTCACCCTGTACATTTGTGTGTGTGTTACAAATTCATAAAATAAAATTTAAATTTAAAAATGTCTTCTTCTTTCCAACTACCTTATTTATTTCAGCGTCAAACACTTGCTTGAGCATATGCGGAACATTAACAACTGCCATCTGGTCAATGAAGTGTTAGGGACGGTCATTTATCATTGTTATATTTTTATGACCTCCCCTAAACAAACGTGATTATTGTTATAACCCCACTTCTCAGATGTTGATTTATTTTATCTAGTTATGGTTATTCGGAATTTGGGGAAACAGTTGATGCGAAAGGGGGAAATGAGGGTAGACAAAATAATAAAAATGTGAGCCTAGCCGTGGTGCGCAAAAACTAAAATTTTGTTTTTACCTCACCCTCCCCCTATTACAATGGTATTAATTTTCCGTTTAAAACACTGTGACCCCCCCCCCCCCCCCCTTCTCGGATATCTGGGACCCCTTACCTGAGACTTGGTATATTAGTCTCAGCCCTTACCGAAGAAAATGACAGTCCTTGGCCCTTACATGGAGAACTACAATGCACTGTAAATAACAAGCGATGCTTAACGACTCCTTATTATATACGCATACGTTGTCAAAGTCATATTATGCGAACTTTCTTCATGGAACGCCCTCTATCTGTGATTCTTTCCTAAATCCATTTTTCTCACGAAGTGAGTATTTGACTACTGGTATGCCGTATGTTCATTACGCTCGTTGCAGAGATCAACTTATTTTCTAGCAAGGTCACATCTCGGATCCAGTGTGTATTTGGTACTTCAGCATTGTGTTAGATAGGGCCACCCAAAACGTCAAGTACACTTGGTATCATTGGTTCTCAAAGGCCACCCACCAGTGACGGGAAAAAAACATTTGTGCCCCCCCCCCCCCCCCCCCCCACCCCTCTAAAAAAAATTAATAAGGGGAAAAAAAAGAAAATAGTGAAAAAAATGCTAAAATACCGAGATTGCGTGCGGGGTACAGGTTATGCGTGCGAATTTTTTGGACCCTACCCCCCCCCCCCCCCCCCCCTCCCACGTACGTGAAAATCACGAGTTGGTGTCTGGAAAAAAAATGGGGCAACCTTTTACGAAAATTTCAGAAATCTTGCCCCCCCCCTGAAAAAAATCCTAGCTACGCCACTGCCACCCACACTATTAATGCACACTCCCGTCAACCAATCATAACAGCTGAACCATTGAACTATTTCCAATTATCCATACGCAGCCTGTGACAATTCTGCAGACATATACCTACCATGGCAGGACCATATTACTCAGATGTCTTGGCGCACGTATTTAAAATAGCCCGGTCACTCACCACGGGTTTGACTTACATATATGCCATGACCTGACAGAAAAGAACAACAACCGAGGATTTCAAAACAAATTCACGAAAACAGTTGTTAAAGCAGTCATTATTCTCATTCATTACTGAAAAAGATGAATATTTATCCAAATCGTTGATTTGTACCGATATAATCGCCCTAATGATTAATTAGTTTTCTGTTTATTTGGTCCACCCCTTCTTAGTTATTGAAACATTCCAAGTCGGGTCATCCACTCATTAACATTTTTATCATTCAACCAATCAGAAATAAGCTTTAATCGAGTTTCCTCATAACTCATTGAATATTCAGTTTAGGAGCGTGAGGCTTTAATTTGATTGGTCGGTCAATGAGCAAAACAATCGAACACGTTGGCGCAGTACTTTCGGGCAATTATTATTAACCTGCGCTCGGCGTGCGCGTTCTCATCTAACGATTCATTTTATTGGAACGCGCTTGGTACGCAGCTATCGCGATTATTCATCAAGTAATAAATAATCATTAATTACTTAATAATGCATGGATGATTAATAAGTATTAATAATCAATATATGATTAATTAATAATTGATAATTAATTATTGATCATTAAGTAATCATTAATGAATCATAATTAATTATTTATTAATCATTAATTATCCATTACTTACATATAGTTGTTTCTCTCCCTGGTTGACTTTATTCTTAATTAGATACAAAATATTCCTATTTGGGACCATTAACTCAAATATGCAGGGGAGTTTGTTTTGTAAATAATCATGTAGATTAAATAGGATGACGTTGCACTTGTTGACCGTTATCTATAAACATTTAAAGCATAGGGGAATGGGGCAACTGGTCCGGTTAAGCATATTTCATGATATAAAAGATAAAAGCTCGTGTACAAATTTATGGAATTGCTATGAAAATATCTTCCATGTAACTGTTTACATATAACATATAATCAATGTTAAAAAATATCCAAACAAAAGGCCAATTTACTTGGCACGGACCAGTTACCCCATCATTAGGGCAACTGGTCCTATATGTTCCAACGGTTAGAATACACAGAAATTAGTGAATGACAACACGGAAACTAGGCAGTATTTTCTTTACAAACACATGTCCATATTATTTAACGTGTAAAAAGGGTAAAACGGTATGAACCTACAATTCCGGAAATAACTGTTGAACCACTTTGAGGACTTCGTTGAAATCAACCCCCCAGTCCCCCCCCCCCCCCCCCCCCCCCCCCCATTCAATGTTGTTCGGAACCGTTTCATCACCACGGTCGTTGGGACCCTCAACATTGATTGGTGGGGGCGGGGGAGGGATATCACTTAGTAGATAGCTCAAGCTCCCCACACAAGTTTGTTGCAAAATCAGCGCTTGAAAATAGTCCCTTAAAGTGGGATATTAGCAAAGAAATGGACTATGTGGTCCAACACCAATTTTCCTGAATTGTCTGAATGAAGTCCAAAAAAAATCATCTGATTTTACATTTTTAGCCATAACTTTTTTATTTGTAAGTCTTTTTTGATCAAATTTTCAGTAAATAGAGATGCTATGAATCTCCTGATATACCATCATCAAGAGGTGTCTACAGTACTGAGTTAGGGACTGGTCATATTAAATACCTAAACCTGCATATTTGCTCCTATTATTCAAGGAAGCCTGACCTATTTATTTTAAAAAAGCATCTGATACCCGATAAACACGAGAACATTATAAAATATGATTTAAATACAACTTTGACGGTTCGTGCGTGGCGCTCGACCCAATCCCATGCGTATCCCTTGGTTACAGCTTGCGCTACGCGTTTGCATAAACTTCGAGCATAGCACTCGACTTTGTTACCAAGAAATAACATGAACAATGAGATGGTAACTAACATTGCCATGATTGCGGTTCATTACATATCAATACAGGCAAGATATGAATAGGTTCAGTCATTACATTCATTGTTCGTGTACAGATCATGATTAACAATCTATACGTCTCGCGCGCAGCGCTTCGTGCACATCGATTGGCACGCCTCGCGCATATCGTACATACAAGAAAGAACAATACCCATGAATACATTTTTGTCTATTCATATCTACGGGCATATCTATTGCAGGCAAATAGACAAAACTTGTTTAGGGGTCATATTCTGGCAAGAACTTGTTTAGGGGTCAAAATTTGCAAGGAAAGCGCGCTAAAAACTTGTTTAGGGGGTAATTTTGCTTGCAGGGTAAAACTTGTTTAGGGGTGTCTGGGAAAAATTTGGTCACGCATGTGTACACCATTATGTTTGACTGACCCCCCCCCCCCCCCCCCCCCCGGGTGTATAATCCGTTATTAATCTAGTTTAACCTCCCAAAAATGAAAGTAATCGACTGATAAATAAGCAAACTGTGATAAGTTTTTTAAGCTGACTGCGTTTTTCGCAATTCCAATGTGATTCACACACAGTATTGGTTTTGCTAAAATGGTCATTAATAATCACATCAATTGTCAAAATGTTCCTGAAATATTAATTCTTTAACTCTGGGATAAGCAGTAATCTTCTGATACCAAAGTGTCAAATGAAAAGACAAATCTGAATACCTGCATCGGTGACTGGTGATGCTGCATCACCAGTCAACCTTCAAGAAGTGGAAGCATGTGTCAGAGCCCTGGTGACATCCCTGCGCCGCAATGGTGCTCCATATCATCATGCTGCAGTTCAAATATTCATAAAAAACGTGACAGTTTGCAACAACAAAAATCCATGGTTCAATGCATGCATCAAGGTCAATGGTCGTTTCAAATCGTGCACAATGTTTTTTGATTCACCCTGTACATTTGTGTGTGTGTTACAAATTCATAAAATAAAATTTAAATTTAAAAATGTCTTCTTCTTTCCAACTACCTTATTTATTTCAGCGTCAAACACTTGCTTGAGCATATGCGGAACATTAACAACTGCCATCTGGTCAATGAAGTGTTAGGGACGGTCATTTATCATTGTTATATTTTTATGACCTCCCCTAAACAAACGTGATTATTGTTATAACCCCACTTCTCAGATGTTGATTTATTTTATCTAGTTATGGTTATTCGGAATTTGGGGAAACAGTTGATGCGAAAGGGGGAAATGAGGGTAGACAAAATAATAAAAATGTGAGCCTAGCCGTGGTGCGCAAAAACTAAAATTTTGTTTTTACCTCACCCTCCCCCTATTACAATGGTATTAATTTTCCGTTTAAAACACTGTGACCCCCCCCCCCCCCCCCCTTCTCGGATATCTGGGACCCCTTACCTGAGACTTGGTATATTAGTCTCAGCCCTTACCGAAGAAAATGACAGTCATTGGCCCTTACATGGAGAACTACAATGCACTGTAAATAACAAGCGATGCTTAACGACTCCTTATTATATACGCATACGTTGTCAAAGTCATATTATGCGAACTTTCTTCATGGAACGCCCTCTATCTGTGATTCTTTCCTAAATCCATTTTTCTCACGAAGTGAGTATTTGACTACTGGTATGCCGTATGTTCATTACGCTCGTTGCAGAGATCAACTTATTTTCTAGCAAGGTCACATCTCGGATCCAGTGTGTATTTGGTACTTCAGCATTGTGTTAGATAGGGCCACCCAAAACGTCAAGTACACTTGGTATCATTGTTTCTCAAAGGCCACCCACCAGTGACGGGAAAAAAACATTTGTGCCCCCCCCCCCCCCCCCCCCCCCACCCCTCTAAAAAAAATTAATAAGGGGAAAAAAAAGAAAATAGTGAAAAAAATGCTAAAATACCGAGATTGCGTGCGGGGTACAGGTTATGCGTGCGAATTTTTTGGACCCTACCCCCCCCCCCCCCCCCCCCCCACGTACGTGAAAATCACGAGTTGGTGTCTGGAAAAAAATTGGGGCAACCTTTTACGAAAATTTCAGAAATCTTGCCCCCCCCCCCCCCTGAAAAAAAATCCTAGCTACGCCACTGCCACCCACACTATTAATGCACACTCCCGTCAACCAATCATAACAGCTGAACCATTGAACTATTTCCAATTATCCATACGCAGCCTGTGACAATTCTGCAGACATATACCTACCATGGCAGGACCATATTACTCAGATGTCTTGGCGCACGTATTTAAAATAGCCCGGTCACTCACCACGGGTTTGACTTACATATATGCCATGACCTGACAGAAAAGAACAACAACCGAGGATTTCAAAACAAATTCACGAAAACAGTTGTTAAAGCAGTCATTATTCTCATTCATTACTGAAAAAGATGAATATTTATCCAAATCGTTGATTTGTACCGATATAATCGCCCTAATGATTAATTAGTTTTCTGTTTATTTGGTCCACCCCTTCTTAGTTATTGAAACATTCCAAGTCGGGTCATCCACTCATTAACATTTTTATCATTCAACCAATCAGAAATAAGCTTTAATCGAGTTTCCTCATAACTCATTGAATATTCAGTTTAGGAGCGTGAGGCTTTAATTTGATTGGTCGGTCAATGAGCAAAACAATCGAACACGTTGGCGCAGTACTTTCGGGCAATTATTATTAACCTGCGCTCGGCGTGCGCGTTCTCATCTAACGATTCATTTTATTGGAACGCGCTTGGTACGCAGCTATCGCGATTATTCATCAAGTAATAAATAATCATTAATTACTTAATAATGCATGGATGATTAATAAGTATTAATAATCAATATATGATTAATTAATAATTGATAATTAATTATTGATCATTAAGTAATCATTAATGAATCATAATTAATTATTTATTAATCATTAATTATCCATTACTTACATATAGTTGTTTCTCTCCCTGGTTGACTTTATTCTTAATTAGATACAAAATATTCCTATTTGGGACCATTAACTCAAATATGCAGGGGAGTTTGTTTTGTAAATAATCATGTACAATATAACTATGACTCTATGTTATAAAACATGTCTCTTCAAACTTGATTTCAAGAAAACTGAAAGTGCATGTTTTGTTATGACACAATTCTCTTTATGATACTCTTCCTTTATTTTTGCTTGCATTCAAACTTAACCCCCTCTAAGCGAGGATTGGTTTTTTTAACACTCTTCTTGTTTTTGGTCAAATTACATTATAACCATGAAGCTAATATATTTATTTAGTTACAGACTACAGAGCAATACGTTTCGTAATTACTTCAAAATCAGATTTTGAAATTGTTGTCCTGGCCATTAGGACAATTTATTTCTGAACAATGGGGGTAAATTTGTTGTTGGCATTGGTGCAGGGGTGTAACTAGGGTCTTCAATTTGGGGGGTCATGGGGGGGGGCATATCTGACTCTTTTTTTAGAATACATAGGTATACATAGATTTTGTCATTTCATTTGGGGGGCATCAGGGGGCAAGCCTTCTAGGGGAACTCACTGCCCCCCCCCCCCCCCACCCCCCCCCCCCCCCCCCCCCCACCCACCCCCCTCTGGTTACGCCACTGCATTGGTGGATGAATAGCTGGCGCGTTGATTGAGAGCACTGGGTATGATGAAGAGAATCAATTTACTTCGGTGTAGTCTCTCTCGAGGGATGCACTCAATCTTTTGGACGGGTATGTGTTGCGCCGATTTTCGTCGGTGTTGAGCGGATGACTAATGTTCAACGGTTCACTTTTATTTATTCCCCCCAGATAGTACAAATCTATATAGGCCTATAGCTACGCCACGACGACATTACAGGTCTATTGCTTTGCAACAAATTGACACAAACGATTCTTAGCTGTAGTCTAAACATGAAGCTATACACTCTTATTATAGATTAGTCAAATTTGACATGGAAATGGTCAAATCTGACACAGAAAATTAGTCCGCGGGGAAACTACAACTTATTAGTCAAAATAACACGGACAAATGTGTTATTTGTTAAATCTGAATGGGAATACTATTCAAATGATCATTTTGACCCGGATATTTGTTCCATTTGACACACTTCAGTGTCAAAAAAGTGACACATTTTTCCAACTCATTTCAGACGCATAACGACCAATAAATTGATCAGTGTAACACAAACATGTGTCAAAAAGAAATGACACGGTGTAGCTAGCTTCATGATCTAAATAGGCTAAAAGTCGAGAGCTTCGAGCTCCTGGATAGGGCCCTAAAGGCGGGTCCGGTCTGGACCCACCCGTTTTTTCGCTTTTGTCGGTTCTATAACAAAGTATGCTCCCCATATCATAATCCTATAGCTACACCATCTTGGAATCCAAATGCACAGCATGCAATTGGCCCATCTGCATCAGGAATACATTTTAACTTCGAAAATAATCATCAAACAAATTCGTCCCATATAGGAAAATAAAAATCACAAATGTTGTAAACAAGTCAATTCCAGTCGCAATGTTTAGTCAACCTCCTATACCTATATAGGTACCCATCTTCAACATTTGTCTCAAATTAGTTAATTTTCAGGATTACAATATTGGCTTATAAGATAACAAACTACTGTTTAGAAACTTAATTTGTCATATAGCATGGCATGTACATGTATAGGGCCGGTGTTGCATTCCCGATTACATCCGCAATTTCATGATCTAATCTAAATTTTCATTTAGAGTTGTATTTTTACAACTTGTCTATAACTTCCCATTACTCACTTAAATATCATGTGGACATCTTATAGTTCGTCAAATGCTTATCACATGCACCCAGATGCCAAATTAAAAGTTATTATACAGGGTGAGTCAATAACTGTAATAGCGGAAAGAAGCCATCTTGTTTTCAAAACCAAAGTTTGAAACATTATTATAAGAAAAACATTTGAAACATTTTACTTTTAAGAATAAAAAATATGATATTATTACAAATGCCGTTAGCCAAATCCGTTTGGAAAATTACGGGATTTTGGTTAATAGGCCTTTATGGGCCCATTTTTAATTTGCTGGCGGCACACCAACAATTATCAGTTGTCACCCCCCTCCCCCCCCCCCCCCCCCCCCCACACACACACACACACACACACCAGGTGTATGCTCGCTCGGTTCATCACTCGAATATCAGCGCAGTGTGCACCGCTTGTCTTTTCAGAGTAAAAGTCATTATATCATTATATAGTTTTTGTTTCAATATGAAACATGAAATATTAATTTAAACAATAAGAGTTAAAATTACGATGCACATAATATCGAATACCAAAAGAACGTATATGGATGCAAGACATTTGTTGAACCGGCACATATTATTTGAAAGTTCATCTTGGTACGTGAAATGAAATGGTAGATATTGCCACTAACTTACATAAGCAAACATAGGCGAGTATCCCGGCGAGTATAATATTAATATGGCGTTGTACTAATCGATCAAAATATCATCAGTAATTATGAGAACCGATTTATTAGTTTTATTTTTTTTAAATACATAGCTGAGAACCTCAGTTTTCCAGAAAGCATAAATACGATTGAATATCACGTGAGACAAGAGCTCCGATAATATGAAATGCTTGTTTGACGATGACCGGACTTTTTACTTCCGTATAATTGGAAAACTGATTAAACAATGTTTTATAATTTTCCACAAATACAAAAATGTTTAACTTTTTTAGTTTTAAAAGCCGGGTTTAAAAGTTTATTTAATCATGATAATAGCGCCATCAGACTGAGGCAAAAAGTACAAATGATACGCTTGATAGATCACTGAATTACAAACCGGTGGGCCCGCCGCAATATTTATGTTTAGTTGCAACGTCATTTCACGTTTTCAAGAGTTTTGTTTTGGGTCAATGCCAGCAGCAGCAGCCCCATTGAATGATATCAGATTTGGAGAACGCTGTATATCAATACTCTACACACAAGGACAAACTCAACTTCTGAGTTGTTAAAACCCATCCAGCCATGACTTTACTATTGTTATTTGATCGCTCAAATGAATCAATTCTACATATTATGTGGTTAGTGTTATTGCTAGCAAGCTTTGGTGGTGCAGATTCAACTAAAATGGCTGATAGAACACACGAAACTGACGAAAATCATACAGTGAGATTTTCAATAGGAATATCATATTTATAATTGAAAGTGAAAATAGAATTTTTCGTTGTATCATAGTAAACAGGAATGGCAAAGGATATATACTGCGTTTGCTATTTGTTTTTCATGCTTCAGAATTTCATGTACATATGGTTGATCTTAATTCCTGCCTATAGGTTAACAGGTAAGTACAGTAGTTTAATTAGTCATAACCTACAATTACCATATAAGTCATATAGTTCCGTTATGATTATTGATATCGTTCATGAAAGGTCAATTTACGGGCAAAGCAATGCCAAATCGTCAGAAATGTAAGAGCAGAGCCGTGAAAATAATTCACAGAAAGAACAAATTCAATTTGCTACAAATGGGACATTTCCCACTAGTGCTTATAAAAGCGGTAACGGGGATGACTGTTTAGTATTGCGTTATAAGCGGACACTCAAGCGGGAATTGCGTTATATAACTAGGAGTAGGACGTAGACATGATCAGACATCCTAAAGTACCCGGAACCAATGTTTTATGTTAAATCAGTAAAGGTGACCTTCCCTGATTATATATATATAATAATGTAGTCAGACTGTCAGTTTATACATGTACATGTGATGTATAGGCCTTCATATAGCGGGGCGGATCCAGGATTTCTCAATAGGGGGTGCGCCAAAGCGGAGGTGAAGGAGGCGGTCGCCCCCTGCGATTTTTTTACAAATTTTCGCACGTTTTGACATGTTTTACACGCTTTTTGTTAACGTTTTCGCCCTGTCATAAAGGCGCCTGTCAAAATAGGATGGGGCGCAGACGTTGTCAAAAAGGCGCCCTGTCAAAAATAAGGGGGAGCAGGCGCCCTGTCAAAATGGCGCCGTGTCAACAATAAGGGGGGGGGGGGGCCCTAAACCCGCCCGTGTACCGAGTTATTACTGGTTGTGTGTAAAATAGTTCCAATGGAGAATGGAAGAATTGTAGCCAGTTGTATTACTGTTTGTTTACACTTGTAAATACCAAGGTAAATTGTGGGGTATTTTATGCGATATACTTGACATTGGGATTTTGCTGTGTGGCCTCTATAAATACAAGCCATAACACAACAGTGTAAATGAACTGAACTTGAACTTCTAACAGCATAATGTGTTGTGTCTATTGTTATCAAAACGGACTTAAAATACACCTCCGGGACCCTGTTGGTAACCGTCTAGTATTTCAACGCGCCTCCCTTAAGCCTTATGGATAACAACCATTTAATATGATATGTATCGTTATAAAAGACAAGTATGTTATTATCCGTCACGTAAATGACACTCAAATCTATCCTCGTTTAATATGTGTTTGTGTAATGGTAGTTTCGGCTAAAATAAAAGCCTGGTTCGCATAGTTTTGGTTCCTTTTGGAAACAGTCTGGAATGATTGAGGGTAGCATATCAAGATATTGCCAAATATAAATTTTCAATTTTTTCCGAAAATGTATGACGTGGACATGAACACACTTGCTCGGACGGTCGGAAGGCGAGTGTTCGGGCTGAAAATATAGGGTGGCGCTGTTTAAATGATCATATCGTAAATTATAATAGGATGACGTTGCACTTGTTGACCGTTATCTATAAACATTTAAAGCATAGGGGAATGGGGCAACTGGTCCGGTTAAGCATATTTCATGATATAAAAGATAAAAGCTCGTGTACAAATTTATGGAATTGCTATGAAAATATCTTCCATGTAACTGTTTACATATAACATATAATCAATGTTAAAAAATATCCAAACAAAAGGCCAATTTACTTGGCACGGACCAGTTACCCCATCATTGGGGCAACTGGTCCTATATGTTCCAACGGTTAGAATACACAGAAATTAGTGAATGACAACACGGAAACTAGGCAGTATTTTCTTTACAAACACATGTCCATATTATTTAACGTGTAAAAAGGGTAAAACGGTATGAACCTACAATTCCGGAAATAACTGTTGAACCACTTTGAGGACTTCGTTGAAATCAACCCCCCAGTCACCGCCCCCCCCCCCCCCCCCCCCCCATTCAATGTTGTTCGGAACCGTTTCATCACCACGGTCGTTGGGACCCTCAACATTGATTGGTGGGGGCGGGGGAGGGATATCACTTAGTAGATAGCTCAAGCTCCCCACACAAGTTTGTTGCAAAATCAGCGCTTGAAAATAGTCCCTTAAAGTGGGATATTAGCAAAGAAATGGACTATGTGGTCCAACACCAATTTTCCTGAATTGTCTGAATGAAGTCCAAAAAAAATCATCTGATTTTACATTTTTAGCCACAACTTTTTTATTTGTAAGTCTTTTTTGATCAAATTTTCAGTAAATAGAGATGCTATGAATCTCCTGATATACCATCATCAAGAGGTGTCTACAGTACTGAGTTAGGGACTGGTCATATTAAATACCTAAACCTGCATATTTGCTCCTATTATTCAAGGAAGCCTGACCTATTTATTTTAAAAAAGCATCTGATACCCGATAAACACGAGAACATTATAAAATATGATTTAAATACAACTTTGACGGTTCGTGCGTGGCGCTCGACCCAATCCCATGCGTATCCCTTGGTTACAGCTTGCGCTACGCGTTTGCATAAACTTCGAGCATAGCACTCGACTTTGTTACCAAGAAATAACATGAACAATGAGATGGTAACTAACATTGCCATGATTGCGGTTCATTACATATCAATACAGGCAAGATATGAATAGGTTCAGTCATTACATTCATTGTTCGTGTACAGATCATGATTAACAATCTATACGTCTCGCGCGCAGCGCTTCGTGCACATCGATTGGCACGCCTCGCGCATATCGCTCCAAGCGGCTCGGACATAGCGCACGACATTGCTCGCGTAGCATACCGCGGCAATCATTTATTACAGAATTATTACATTTATAACATTATAATAACAAGGCCAAAGCTAAATAAAGAGAATTATATTAAATAGCATCGTCCACAGTGGTATAAACATTACATTGTAGGTAATTCGCCGAACCCTGTCTTTGGAATTCTAATGACGCGGTGATGGACAACCATTACACGGTTGACCGTATTGAATTGCACGCGTGTACACGATTGTCCGTCTAAATTAAATAGATAATAGGAGTTAGTTCTATTATTTATCGGGGACAATCGACCGATGTGCATGCTTTTCAATGGATGGACAAACGCAACGGTTGACCATACTCTGATAGTACGAGGGCATGGTTCTGAATAAAAAGACGCTATAAGGCGTTACTATGAAAGGTGTATTGTGAATCAGTGCTAATTTCTAAAGCCGAAGATAATATGACACTTGATTTGGCTTGGTATTGCATAGATGGGCGATTAGCTCAATTGGTTAGCGCGTTGGCCTATTCCTATGCAGAGACACGGGTTCAAATCCTCATGGCGGGAGCCATTGGTGTTTTTAATAATGTATTAATATAACATTTTCGTTATTCGCGTGGCTCATTAACTGGTTTATTTTATTCATCTGTTTGTCACATATTGTTTTTGTTTTCCCTCTCTTTTGGTTTTTTGTTCTTCTTTATTTTTGAACTTTTTTCGGTGGTTGTTGTTTGTCCTTCTTTCTCTCTGTCTACCACATGTAAAATGACCAGTCCGTCACAATGCATTTCGTACTTTTAATGCATTTATTAAACACGGAAGATAAATTATAACCGTCAAGTTAAGTAAATGCAAAGAAAATACAATCATTCCATGACTTCAATGGCAAATACAACGCTACAATAATTGACACAATAGTTATTACTTCATAGCGTCTATAATGCGGTTGTGACCGGTCCCTTATCAAAAAAGAAACGCATTGCGATAACGAAAAGGATTTTAATTGATTGTTGCATAATAAACTACTGTCATATAATTAGTTTAAATAATGAATTTCACCCGTTGCACCCTATGTAAGACTACATGTAACACTCGCGCATTCCATATACATGGGCCATAATCACGCATGAAATGACCAGTCCCTAACAATGTACATGTCGTATTTACTTTATATTTACCATATACAATAAGTATATACATATCTTGCCACTCTCCAAATTAGAAGATTATGCAATGTATAGAAGACGAGTTATTCCCTATAGACAGTTGTCATATTGAGTGATTTACCATACAAACGGGCCATAATCACGCATAAAATGACCAGTCCCTAGCAATGTAAATGTCGTATTTACTTTATCTTTACCGTATATAACAATTATATACATATCTTGCCACTCTCCAAATTAGAAGATTATGCAATGTATGGAAGACGAGTTATTCCCTATAGACAGTTGTCATATTGAGTGATTTACCATACAAACGGGCCATAATCACGCATAAAATGACCAGTCCCTAACAATGTAAATGTCGTATTTACTTTATCTTTACCGTATATAACAATTATATAGATGAGGTGACCGTTGTTTACATCAGTAGTGTTTACATATTGATTAGCGCCTGGTCTAAAGACATGCTAGGGGTACTAGTCCATGACTACTGCATACATCATACTATATGAAAGCAAAACACACATCACTGAGCGCCAATTTTAAAAGCACATGCCCTTATGGTGCGCACGCAAACCGCCGGGCAACCAGATTTAGTACCTGGTCTCTCATTGTGCTTAGGGATGCATACCATGACTTCTGCACTATTACACCGTAAGCATGGTAAGTAATGATCAATCAAGTGTGAATTAAAGCACCGTTCCCTGTAGGTGCGCACGCAAACCGCCGGGCACTACGTCACCGGTCACACCATCTATACATATCTTGTCACTCTCCAAATTAGAAGATTATGCAATGTATAGAACACGAGTTATTTCCTATAGACAGTTGTCATATTGAGCATTTACCAATAGCCTCAGACAATTCCGGAAATAACTGTTGAACCACTTTGAGGACTTCGTTGAAATCAACCCCCCAGTCCCCCCATTCAATGTTGTTCGGAACCGTTTCATCACCACGGTCGTTGGGACCCTCAACATTGATTGGTGGGGGCGGGGGAGGGATATCACTTAGTAGATAGCTCAAGCTCCCCACACAAGTTTGTTGCAAAATCAGCGCTTGAAAATAGTCCCTTAAAGGCTAGACACTTCGCCTCCAATGAATTCCGCCTCCCGAAAATGTTGCCTCCTGCAAATATTGCCTCCCGTAAATTTTGCCTGCCGTGAATTACGCCTACGTACAACTTCGCCTCCCTATTTATTCCGCGTGCTTGGCTGAACATATTGATAGCAGCGTCGGCGCGGTCGGGCCTCGTGTAAGCCTATTGATTATGTGGTACCGTTGCAAATACGACTGGTATGTAGACCGGAGTAGACCTACTTGAAATTATTTAGCGTGCATGACTGAACGGAAGTATAGCCATACAGCGCAGCGGTTTGCCCTGCTCGTCAGTGCCCCGATTGTGCCCGGCCGCGTGCCTTTGGACGGACCCGCGTGGCTCGTGATGATGGCGGCGTGTGTCCCAGTGAAAGGTGTTCTATAGCTAGTTGTATTCCTTATCAATCAGCATTTATAGGGATATGCATTTTGAGTTTGACAGTAAGCCTAAGCCCTGTGTCTATATAAACAATTATTATGTTTTGAGGTGTCCAAGTCTGGTATAATACTAGGATCCAAAACATAATCATGATACTGAAAACGGATGTATTGGTCTCGCTATCGGACTGAGTTCCAAAATAAAAATAAAAAACTCATAGCTCGACCACTATCATGACTATGGTTTCAATCCAATGTTTTTACCAAGATCTCATCTTTATTGTTCGGCACAAAGCTCAATCATACAGATCTATCAATTGTTGGTGATGTTAAATACAGCAAATCTATGAAGCAATGTTCTGCTTGAGCATGTTCAGGGATCATTTAGGCTATACCATATAGGCTTATTTTAAGTTTTGCATAACCCACTTAAAAGTGGGTTATATACCCTGAAAGTGAAAAAATCATTCACTGATTTTCCATGATCGAAACGGAACTGATAAAAGACTTTCGATGAAATTAACCGAGAAAATGTGTTCCCCATTATATAAAATGTCTGATAGGCGCAGGCCTATAGAACAAATCAATATAATTTCATAATAATAACATCACGCATGTTGCTCATCCTCTATGCGCGCGTGTCCCGCCCCCCCCCCCCCCCCCCCCCCCGTAAAATATTTGGTGCCACCAGCAAGCATTTGAAATTTGTTTTCTTTCGTCTCTATATAACCGAAAAATCACCAATCAGCTACGGTGTTATTCCAGGAATTTCAAATAACCGTATTGTGTGTCCCCTTACTTTATTTAATACAATTTAATATGATAATGCTCTTTCGTGTAATTCAAAGATGTCTTCACACTTTTCACGCGGCCGGCGTCTGCAGACGATCCAAAATGTTTGAAAAAATGTCAAAATTTACCATATTTGGAATCACCATGTAAAATGCATTCAAATAAGTACAAACATGCTTATTATTTGTTCTGTTATCCTTGAGATAGACATGAGAGTTTCTGAAAAAGGTTTCTGAAAAGTATGTTTTGTGTTAAACCAATAGCCGCGTGTAAAGTGTTCAAACTTAAAGAACTCCAGATTAGCCAATTAAAAGTAACAAACAATTCAAACAATTAATAATGTTGACATTGAACTTTTGTTTTATTAATCGTAGTCATCGGGCAATCATTCAAACAAATATACAATTATACACAAATTTGATGATAAACAAACAAACAAACACAATCAAGTTAATGAATCCATATTAATTCAACAAATCAAAACAACAATCATTGCAAAAAGGGGATTGAAGAAGGTCGAATTTCACTATGATTTCATAATTTAATTAGCAAGCATTGTCGTCTCACATAACCGAAAAACATAAATCAGCTAGTGTTATTCTAGGAATTTCAACCATAACCATGATAACCGGATTGTGCGTCCCTTAATTTATTTACAGTTGAAAATGACATAATGCTCTTCCGTGTATTTCAAAGATGTCTTAAACATTATCCACGCGTCTGCAGACAATCCAAAATTGCACAAAATGTTTCAAAAATATCTTAATTATTGAATGTCATTTACCATATTTGGAATATCATAATGTAAAATGCATTCAAATAAGTACAAACATGCCTATTATCTGTTCTGTTAGCCTTGAGATAGACATGAGAGTTAGAAAAAGGTTTCCGAGAAGTATGTTTTTTGTACCGTGGTTAAACCAATAGCCGCGTGGAAAGTGTTCAAACTTAAAGTTAAAGAACTCCAGATTGGCCATTTAACAAGCAATTCAAACAATTAATGTTGACATTGAATTGTTTTGTTAATCGTAGTCATCGGGCAATCATTCAAACACATATACAAGCTCTACACAAATTTGATGATACACAACAAAACACATTCAAGTTTATAAATCCACATTAATTCAACAAATCAACAATCATTACAAAACGTCAGAGGGGATTGAAGAAGGTCGAATTTCACAATGTTTTCACAATTTAATTAGCAAGCATTGAAACGTGTTTTCTATCGTCTGTCGCATAACCGAAAACATAAATCAGCTAGTGTTATTCTAAGAATTTCAACCATAACCGGATTGTGCATCCCTTAACTTATTTTAAACAGTTGAAAATGACATAACGCTCTTTCGTGTATTTCAAGGATGTCTTAACATTATCCACGCGTCTGCAGACAATCCAAAATTGCACAAAACTAGTGTTTCAAAAATATCAAAATTATTGAACGTCATTTACCATATGTGGAATATCATCATGTAAAATGCATTCAAATAAGTACAAACATGCCTATTAGGAATTTCAACCATAACCGGATTGTGCGTCCCTTAGTTTATTTTAAACATCAGTTGAAAATGACATAATGCTCTTCCGTGTATTTCAAAGATGTCTTAAACATTATCCATGCGTCTGCAGACAATCCAAAATTGCACAAAATGTTTCAAAAATATCTAAATTATTGAATGTCATTTACCATATTTGGAATATCATCATGTAAAATGCATTCAAATAAGTACAAACATGCCTATTATCTGTTCTGTTAGCCTTGAGATAGACATGAGAGTTAGAAAAAGGTTTCCGAGAAGTATGTTTTTTTGCACCGTGGTTAAACCAAAAGCCGCGTGGAAAGTGTTCAAACTTAAAGTTAAAGAACTCCAGATTGGCCATTTAACAAGCAATTCAAACAATTAATGTTGACATTGAACTTTTGTTTTGTTAATCGTAGTCATCGGGCAATCATTCAAACACATATACAAGCTATACACAAATTTGATGATACACAACCAAACACATTCAAGTTTATAAATCCACATTAATTCAACAAATCACTAATCATTACAAAACGTCAGAGGGGATTGAAGAAGGTCGAAATTCACAATGTTTTCACAATTTAATTAGCAAGCATTGAAACGTGTTTTCTGTCGTCTGTCGCATAACCGAAAACATAAATCAGCTAGTGTTATTCTAAGAATTTCAACCATAACCGGATTGTCGGCATCCCTTAATTTATTTTAAACAGTTGAAAATGACATAATGCTCTTTCGTGTATTTCAAGGATGTCTTAACATTATCCACCCGTTGGCAGACAATCCAAAATTGCACAAAATGTTTCAAAAATGTCAAAATTATTGAACGTCATTGATCAATAGTTTTTACTGTGACGGTTTGGGTATATCGGAATCCCGACGGCGAACCCGGTGAAAAGTTATAGGCCTAACTTATGTAATTATTATGATAGACATGTTCACTTATTTTAATGGTAAATTCGTACATGTAGTACACAAAAGCGATATAGACCTATTAATTCTATATAAAACATATATTTGTATGGACAACTGCAAATGGCGGTCGATGGTCATGGCTTACCGACGAGAGTGTCAGTGCCTGAGTATTTAATGAAAATGAGCAGGAAGTATAAGTGTTCAAATGCAGGCTTGATCTTTCTCACTCAGTGTTCTTACAATCCCATATGTACTGTCAAGTCTGATTTTCAATTTCACATTTTCATTTTCAACACGAGGGCTCAGACCGGCAAATTATTGATTACTGGTAGTGGTAGTGCCAATTCACCGGTCGATGGCCTGACTGTTGTATGAGTCGGCCGGTGGCATTGTTACGGTTGATCAATACGGCACACACGCTTACTGACATACTCTCCCCATGTTGAAAAGAAAGTGTTAAATTGAAAATCAGACTTTTTTCCTAACGTTCGGGATCGTAGCTTCCTCTTTAATCAACCATTCTTTAGCGTGTAGGGCCTAATATCTCAAATTCAAGAATAGAAATTTTTCAACAACTTTATAATTAAATGTATGTTTATGTAGGAGTTATACTTTTAGAGTTAGGCCTATCAGCTGCTCAGTTACTTATTGTGATGACCTATTTGCGTTATAGTATTGTAAAATCCCTACCACCGGCAAGTATTGTAGCCGGGGAGTGTTTGCTTGAAAAATATAATTTATTTTTTTGTTGGAAATTTAGTCCGTAGATGTATAATTTACCCATGATAGGCCTACTAACAAGTAGTCCGTATCCAAATTAAAGTTACAGCGTCCATATATTTCTATACTTTAATCTTTACCAAAAGGGGTTACCCCGGTACAAATCGTCATATTCCCACCATCCATTTTTGTCACTGATTTCTCTACCATCATGCATGCATCGGGAGTTTAATTAATTTGTTTGGTATGGTACGGGGGGGGGGGGGGACCTGCAACTTCACGTGCAAATGAGTACCGACCAAATAATCTTTTGGTTTATCAAAATACGGCACAATTGTAACAGATATATTTGAGTTTTACGGTCATCTTCAAGGTGGAAACTCCAAATTAAACACATAAAACACAGAACAGAGATGATCTTTTTCCGTCGACTATAATAATATAAAATAAGCCTAACCACCAACCCCAAATGTTAAGCCAAGCCGCACGCATTAATTTCAGGTACTTGCAATGGCCATACAGCACAAGGCGTAAACGGCTCTCACCACCGCCGCGCTACGGTCATGTTCAGCCAAGCACGCATAATAATTCCAGGTAGGCCGTAGGGCCAACTTGCAAGGGAAATAACCACGGGCACATCACCGCATAGAGGCAGGACACCCGTCGCGCAGTGGCGCCTTGGTATGTTCAGCCAAACACAGGCACGCATATCCCGTGCCGAATTTGATGACCCAGTTGCGTTATAGTATTGTAAAATCCCTACCACCGGCAAGTATTGTAGTCCCTGCCACCAGTAAAATATGGAAAGGCCCACTGCCCCACATTGAACAAGCGCCCTAATAATACTTCAAGCCGAGGAGTGTTTGCTTGAAAAATATATAATATATAATTTTTTTGGAAATTTTAGTCCGTAGATGTATAATTTACACATGATAGGCCTACTAACAAGTAGTCCGTATCCAAATTAAAGTTACAGCGTCCATATATTTCTATACTTTAATCTTTACCAAAAGGGGTTACCCCGGTACAAACCGTCATATTCCCGGCCACCATCCATTTTTGTTACTTATTTCTCTACCATCAGAGTTCAGCAGAGTTCAGAGTTTTTATTAACCAAACATATAATCATCATGCATCCATCGGGAGTTTAATTAATTTGTTTGGTATGGTACGGGGAGAAACCTGCAACTTCACGCTATGAATTATACCCACCAGCCCCTTGGATTACCCCGTGCATAACTTAACCATATCCCTGGGCCATCGGCGCCCGTATACCGGTCGTAGATAATTGGGGTTGTTCTACGGTACGCGCGGGGATAGGGGCCTACTGTATTTGCCGGGTACTTTGACTACCACTCAGGGGTTTAAAACAGAAACCCTGTTCTACGGGCCCGGCGAATTTATTAACCGTGTCCGTATTAAACTAACATTTGGCCAAACACTGTATACATTGCTGTACAATGTACATGTGCATGTGTTTACTATATAACCTTTACTCGTCAATGCTGAGACTAGGTATAATTATTAGTCTCAGGGCAAAGGTATCACACGTTTGTTACGGTAAATAACATCGCGGCCCGGCCGACACATTTTTAAAGAAATTAGTGAAAAGCCTCACGTGCAAATGATTACCGACCAAATAATCTTTTGGTTTGTCAAAATACGGCACAATTGTAACATATATATTTGAGTTTTACGGTCATCTTCAAGGTGGAAACTCCAAATTAAACATATAAAACACAGAACAGAGATGATCTTTTTCCGTCGACTATAATAATAAGCCTAACCACCAACCCCAAATGTTAAGCCAAGCCGCGCGCAATAATTTCAGGTACTTGCAGTGGCCATACAGCACGGGGTGTTAACGGCTCTCACAACCGCCGTGCTACGTCATGTCAGCCAAGCACGCATAATAATTCGGCCTACTTGCAATGGAAATAACCACGGGCACATCACCGCATAAGAGGCAGGACACCCGTCGCGCAGTGGCGCCTTGGTATGTTCAGCCAAACACAGGCACGCATATCCCGTGCCGAATTTCCCCCGTGCCTCTCCCGGCTATTAGTTGCGGAGTGTCGATAGCCGCTTATAAATTAATTATTAAAACATGACTAATAAACAAAGGAAAGTGTATCCGTGTATAAGGAACCAAAATATCCAACGATCACAATATTAAGAGAAGAAACACATATAACAACTATTCAATCACTGTTAAAAGCCAACAAAATTAACACCAGTCGTATTATAATTTCTTTTAATTGGTTCAAGTTCTGCTTATCACTTGCAATCGGCATACATTAAAATGTATTTTCTCACTTTGAAAACCGTGCTATCGGCATACATTAATAAAATGTATTTTCTCACTTTGAAAACCGTGCTAAACGCACATGTTCGATTGTATGAGAAATAATTACACACATATATATCGAACATTTCGAACTTGTAATCATTGTTACGATATTTAATGTACATGTATACCCAACAACATCTTGTGTGCTGTACCGGGGTACATGTACTCATGCATAATAGATTTACAACCGGGCCGCCACACAGATCTTGTGTGATCATGTGTGACATTGTGTATGCATGATAGATTTACCACGGCCGCACTGAGACACAGATTACATTGATCCATCGCTCGTGCTGATTTGCGGTATAAATAGGGAGGCGAGTTTGTACGTAGGCGAATTTCACGGTGGGCAATACTTACGGTAGGCAACTTGTACAGGAGGCAACATGTACGAGAGGCGAAGTGTCCTGTTTCCCCTTAAAGTGGGATATTAGCAAAGAAATGGACTATGTGGTCCAACACCAATTTTCCTGAATTGTAGTTCAATGGTTACGTTGTGATATTCAGATGCCCCATTCATTTGTCTATATATACTCGTATATACCCCTTTCTTTAATGATTTTATTTACATATAAGGCCTATAATCATCATTAAGTACTTATAATAAACCATCTTGATATTTAGCCAGCTTTTGATGTTACAGGGGAAGTAAGTCAATATGACAATGATGACCCAATGGGTAAACACAAAAAACAGTGAATAAAATACATAAATCATGATATTTCGTCATTGCAAATATCTTTACAGACACCATTTAAAACATAATACAGATGTAATTCATAATATCGAGGTTTTAAACCATTCTAAAGCAATTTTGTATCATATTGTAATCATTCAATAGCAGAAATAGTGGTATTAGACCCCAAAATGCCCCAAAATGTCTAAGAACTAAAAAGAATGTGAATTATGTTTTATTGAAACTAACAACTAATTTTCAAAATGAATTTTACAATTTTGATTAAGTTTTTGCAGGTGGACCAGTTGCCCCTTATCCCTTCGGACCACTTGCCCCAAGAAATGACTCAGCACTTTGTCGAGATGAAACATTATTCAAGCACGCCTGTGACGTAATAAATTTTACGCCAAAAATGTTTTAAAACATACATACCACCATTTGTCATAATAATCAATAACTCCAAAACCTTTCAGAAAAAAGCAAAACTGCATTTTTGTTTTTAGCCATTACGCAGTTTTCTGTAGCCAGCGAGTATCTTTGAATTCGAACTTAAAACGGCGTTCGTTTCCTACAAGTAGACGAGTGTCTTTAGACAAACTAAGAAATGGTATACTTTATTATTTGCAAATTCATTAACTAATAACTCTACCAAATGAATACCCGTGATAATGATTTAAGTTGAAGCATTCTTTGAATGATAATTTTGATCGTAAATCTAAACCACCAATGTCCCAAGTTAGCAACATGCGCCATTTTACGGTCGTTACAACCACAACCTATGGTTTTAATCATATTTCGAATCACCCATCAAATGCAATATGCACCAAGCACTGTTCTGCATGTTTATATTTACTGTTGCATATCTATCAATCATAATTATAAAGTACATTAAACATGATCTAAACCCATCTTCATAAATTGCCCATACTATCTGTGAATTTTCAATAAGTCACTCAAGGAGGGGGCTTCAAAGATTTGGAGAATATCACATGTGCAATTACCCTAAAGTTGCAAATCTTTTGGAATGTAGAAGGTAAGGATATATGTCAAGTTTCAACATAAGTCGTACTGATCAAAAGAAAGCAGTATACCCATACAATAACAAAATGCTTCATTTCGGACCACTTGCCCCATAGGACCTGTTGCCCCATACTCCCCTATGGGCGGCCAAATACGCCAAAAGGGTACAAAATGTGTTAGGTAGTGTAAAAATGCAAAAGATAGTGGTATAAAATGTGAGAGGTAGTGTAGAAATGCAAAAGGTAGTGTTGAAATGTAAAAGGTGGTCTAGAAATGCAAAAGGTAGTGTATAATTGCGAAAGGTAGTGTAGGAAATATGAAGTAGTGTAGAAAATGTGAAAGGTAGAACAATACGATAGGTTGTGTAGAAATGTAAAAGGTAGAGTAGAAATGTAAAAGGTAGTGTAGCAAATGTAAAAGGTAGAAAATGTTAAAGTTAGTGTATGATATTTCAACACTACCTCTCACATTTCTACACTACCTTTCACATTTCGACACTTCCTTTTACATTTCTACATTACCTTTTACATTTGGTACCTTTTTTGGCGTATTTGGTCGCCCATAAGGGCGGCCAAATACGCCAAAAGGGTACAAAATGTAAAAGCTAGTGCACAAATTCGTCGCGAGGTACAAATTGAAATAGGTAGAAAAATTGAAATACGTGAGTAATACGGATAGAATTATATATACGACAGGAATTGGTCGTTTAAGTTTGTATTCGTTTAGGAGTGTCATCAGGGTTACATCAGGGGGTTGGCACTTCGCTTGCCGAGCGGTGCACATTTAACCAGACTGGACCGACATTGTTGATGGCGCTGTGTACGCATAGCTTACGGGATGTTTCCGTAACCTGACATACTTTATCTGACCCACTGACACACTTTTATCTGACACAATTTTTGTAGGCGTTCAAGGGGGTGCGTTTAAGGGGGTCTTCAATTTGGGGGCGGGGCATGTTTAGGGCATATTTGACTCTTTTTTATATAGTATACATAGGTATTAAGGTATACATAGAGTTTGTCATTCATTTGGGGGACATCAGGGGGAAGGCCTTCTGGCAGGGGGGAAATGCCCCCCCTCCCCCCCCCCCCCCTGCCCCTCTGGTTACGCCACTGCCATAAAATATGTAAACATGCTAATGTAGCCACTTAATTGTTATTCATGAAATATAAACACACCTCTTCTAAACCCCATACAAACTTCTCTAGTAGTGACTTTAATCTGCGATGTAGGTGTAAGACTTAAAATGTTCATTATTGTTAATCCAAAATGAGGAACAGAGAACAAAAACATTTTGATTATATTCAGTGCAATCATGCAATGTTTCACTAAATGCTTCATGAAAATAGTCAGTGACCTTAATCTGCATTTAGTTATAATGTTATATAATTATGTATGACTTCAAATGTTCATTTGTTAAAACAAAATGAGGAGACAGAGATCCAAACATTTATGTTCAGTGCAATGTTTCAATAAATACTTCATGAAAACAGTCAGTGACTTTCATATTTATTTATTTATTAGATATGACTTCAACAACTGTTAATTGTAAACCAAATTGAGAGAACGGAGTGCCTTGATTTGTTGATCAGATTATAATTACATTATTTTTATATTCAATATTTCAATACAATACTTTATGAAAACAGTCAGTGGCTTTCATTTGCAATATTTATGAAATGTATGATTTCAATGTTTATTTATAAAAGACATTCTTAAACAGCTAAGAAAGTTTAAGCAATCTCATTGGTTCTCAGAGAAATCGGCGACATCTCTATGAGACAACATAACACGGGGAGGTGGGGCCTACGTTTTAACAGTGCGTCCGACCTTCACAATGCGTGGTTTGCTCCATAACGCGCACTTCTGCAGTGCGTCTTTAGCGCTTTTCCTGCGTTTATGCCGGCGCCGCGACGCTTACGCATGGTTTACTCATTGCATGTGATTGGATGAAATGTTTATGGGTTATTCGATCCTAGCAAGGGTAAAAGTTGTCAAATGTGGACAATAAAATGTACTTATTTCTTTGATAAATGTCTAAAGTATGATTGTTTAAGAATGAGAATAAAGGTATTGTTCGTCCGATAGTATTATTTTTTTGCGTAGAACAACTCCGCCTGCGGCGTCGTTGTTCTACTTAAAATAATACTATCGTCCGCATTTATGTCAGACAATATAAGGGCGCACAGCACTAAATCACTCCTCGTTTTGTGTAATGGTAGTAAGTTCCGGCAAAAACAAAAAACGATTTTGTGATTAATGGGGTCCTTTGGGAATCAGTTTGGCGTGAGGGTAGCATTTCATATTAAAATGAAAGCTGATCTCTTGTACTTTGATCAGGATATTGCAAAATATTGATTTTCGATAGTATTGAAAATTTATCACGTGGATGAACACACGTGATCGGAGGCGGTTAGAAGGCGAGCGTCCGGGCTGAAAATAGGGGTGGCGCTGTTTAAATGATCGTATCGTAAAATGTAATTGGAAAGTGTAACACTTCTTGACGATTTTATGAAATTTGAATGTTTGTTTATTAGAATAAAGCATTCGAGACATTCCAAAAATGGTTACTAAGGGCCCAAAATAGCGACTCTTTTTGCCCAAATTTACATGTAATCCAATGGGCGGTTTATTTAGTGCTGTGCCCCCTTAAACACGCAGTGGTGACACTCGATTTATATCGATTTGCATTGATTTTGAGTCTATAAAAGAGGTAATTTTATCTTAATTTCAAAGAAAAACATATTTCTGTCCATGTCATACATAAATATAATGAACACGACCCAATTTTCTTACAAATTTGGAGCAAAAACGGTTGAAGAGTATAATTTTACTAACATTTCCTTGTTTTTGATTTTACTCACCATAATGGACCCCCTCGCCATGGTTATCCGATTATAAACCTACATATCTATGCTCGTTTTATCAATCAGAGGCTTAACAAATAAAGTTGAAATAAATGTTGTTAAACCCATTTGTCATTGATATCAAATCATGTCGGGGGGGGGGGGGGGGGTGGCCAGGTTTAATTTCGGCCTAAATTAAGACAAAAATAAGGCTTTTAAAGTATCAAAATGTCAATAACAGTACTCTGGGCAATTCCCTAGAGGATATAACCCAAAACAAATTACATTGTGAGTTTACCTGACACACGATACATTATACGTGACAGATAAAAAGACAATTTAGGCCTATTATTATTTCAAAATTGAAACGTTTTTCACCCATACCCCTACAATTCGGCAATTTTGGGCCTACACTTTTTACATTTGTATCTAAGGTTTGATATAGGGTGTGCACGCCATTGCGTAATCAGTTTCATGGTTCATCGGGTTTTTAAAACATTGCATATATATACTTTTAAGATAATATGAAACATAAATAGTCTCATTAACATCTCATGATGAATGAAAGAGATTATAAAAACATAGAAATTCTGCAAAATGGCCTTAAAGTGCCCAAAATTCGAACATTACAAATTTAGTATCGATGCGTTAAGTAACATAACTTTAGTTAGAGGTGGTATATAAATTAACTATTTTGACAGTTTATCTTGATATTACTTGGTGTTTACAAAAATGCCCCCAAAAAAAGTTTTTATTTTTTTATTGTGTGTTATAAGGGCGCACAGCACTAAATCACTCCTCGTTTTGTGTAATGGTAGTAAGTTCCGGCAAAAACAAAAAACGATTTTGTGATTAATGGGGTCCTTTGGGAATCAGTTTGGCGTGAGGGTAGCATTTCATAATTAAAATGAAAGATGATCTCTTGTACTTTGATCAGGATATTGCAAAATATTGATTTTCGATAGTATTGAAAATTTATCACGTGGATGAACACACGTGATCGGAGGCGGTTAGAAGGCGAGCGTCCGGGCTGAAAATAGGGGTGGCGCTGTTTAAATGATCGTATCGTAAAATGTAATTGGAAAGTGTAACACTTCTTGACGATTTTATGAAATTTGAATGTTTGTTTATTAGAATAAAGCATTCGAGACATTCCAAAAATGGTTACTAAGGGCCCAAAATAGCGACTCTTTTAGCCCAAATTTACATGTAATCCAATGGGCGGTTTATTTAGTGCTGTGCCCCCATAACACGGGTACGGTCTAAAAACAATACCTTTATTCTCTAAATATAGGCCTAATTAAATTTAATTAAAACCATAACTTTTTGAGTAGGTTGTATTTTCTCTTTATATTCAATACAACTAATATGATATATAAAAACGATCAGTAACTTTTATGTGTATTTAGTTATGTAATGTGTAAGTATGAGTTAATTCGAAACAATTAAAGTGAGATTTTAATGAACAGTATGTTATTGTTTTTCGTATAGCCGTCTACAGTCATCACAATAAGTAACTGACCAGGTAATAAACATGCTGATAACTCTAAAAGTATAACTCCTACATAAACATATTTAATTATAAAGTTGTTGATAAATTTCTCTTCTTGAATTTGAGATATTACACGCTAAGAATGGTTGATTAATGAGGAAGTTACGATTCCAAACGTTAGGGCAAGTCTGATTTTCATTTTAACATTTTCTTTTCAACACGGGGAGAGTATGACGGGTAAAGCGTGTGTGCCGTATTGATCAACCGTAACATGCCACCGGCCGACTATCCAACAACCAGGCCATCGACGGGTGAATTGGCACTACCACTACCAGTAATCAATAATTTGCCGGTCTGAGTCCCCGTGTTGAAATTGAAAATGTGAAAATGAAAATCAGACTTGACAGTACATTTGGGTTTGTAACTTCCTTAATAATCAGCCATTCTTAGTGTGTAATATTTCTACAATTCAAAAAGAGAAATTTCTCAACATGTTTATAATTTAATATGTTTATGTAGGAGTTACTTTTAGAGTTATCAGCACATTTATTACCTGGTCAGTTACTTATTGTGATGACTGTACATTGTATACGTTGTCTCTTCAATTTTAAATTGATACGATACATAAAAGTGATACTTTTATTTTATATTTGTATTCTGCACCCTAACCCCCCTGAGTGCTAAAAAATGCTAATCCTAAGTCCCTCTCCAAACGCATGCGCCGTCGGTTTTCGATGACGTAGTCAACCGAGCCTATAAGGTTCGTGAGCGCAGTAAACTGCGCGAATGTGTAGCTGAGGGCCGTGGCTTAGTGGTTGGGACGTGGGGCCTGAGAACGGAGGGTCCCCGGATCGAATCCCGGCAGGTTCCCGGAGATTTAGTTAGCGTTTTTTCCTCGAAAATCGTGATCCCGGGGTCAAAAACCCTAAACCGGGGTTAGGTTTAAAAGATATTTACACGTCGTGAAGTTTATATTCAAAAACATAATAGTTTTAGTTCAATTTGGACCCTACATAATACCCTTCAATAAATGTAGGAACTACTCGAAAGAAAATGACTACCTAATAAATGTTTACATGAATATGTTGTATAGTCATGCCGAATTAAGCATTATTTAGATAGGGTCAACTTACCCTATCATAAAGGCGAACTTAACCCCACGTTTCTTTGGATAGGACGTATCTTTGGATAGGGCGGATAGCGTATTTTCTTTATGCAACTATAACGGGATGCAATAGACAACAGATCGCTACACGGAATAAAGCGTAGTACACGTGTGAAAGCGTAGTAACACAATGGGATGCATCCCGTTATAGTTGCAGAAAGAAATTAAGCGGGCGGATACATAGGCCAATATACCCTAGTGCCAGGCTAGTTCGCCCTTATGATCTTTTTTGTTTTCTGCTTTACGCTGCTGGACTTACAGTTCTGCTAATGCGGGTGTATGTAGCCAAGGCATGTAGCTTTCAGATGAGCTATTTAGATCCTTCTTAACTTCAAAACTGACATCGCTAGGCTAGTTATAAAAAAAAATGGAGCGAACACTAACCGCTCCGGGACCCGCTATGCCCCCTACCACATAGGAAAATATGGCGCAACTGGTCCTATGGGGCAACTGGTCCGAAATGAACGATTTTGTAATTGTATGGGCATACTGCTTTCTTGTAACCACTACGACTTATGTTGAATCTTGAGATATATCCTTACCTTCTACATTCCAAAACATTTGCAACTTTAGAGTATTTACACATGTGATATTCTCCAGATCTTTGAAGCCACCTCCTTGAGTGACTGATTGAAAATTCACAAATAGTATGGGCGATTTATGAAGATGGATTTATATAATGTTTAATGTACTTTATGATTGATAGATATCCGTTAGTTATATAATATATAAATGCAGAACAGTCATCTTAAGATGCTAAAGTGCATATTGCATTTGAAGGGTGCTATATTGTAGTGTGCTCAGGAACTTTCCGAAATATAATTAAAACCATAGGTTGTGGTTGTAACGACCGTAAAATGGCGCATGTTGCTATCTTGGGACATTGGTTGTTTGGATTTGCGATCAAAGTTATCATTTAAAGAATGCTTCAACTTAAATCATTACCACGTGTATTCATTTGGTAGAGTTATTAGTTTATGAATTTGCAAATAACAAAGTATACTATTTCTTATTTTATCTAAAGACATTCGTCTACTTGTAGGACCCGAACGCCGTTATAGTTGCGAATTCAAAGATATACTCGCTGGCTACAGAAAACTGCGTAATGGTTAAAAACACAAATGTAGTTTTGCCTTTTTTTCTGAAATGTTAAAACTTAATCAAAGTTGTAAAATTAATGTTGAAAATTAATTGTTAGTGTCAATAAAACATGACTCGGTATTGAAATGTGAATAGAATATGAAAAAATTCACATTCTTTCTAGTTCTTAGACATTTTGGGTCTAACACCACTATTTCTGCTATTGAATGATTACAATATGACATTAAATTGCTTTAGAATGGTTTAAAACCTCAGTATTATGAATTACATCTGTATTAAAGGCTAGCCTATAACAGTATCTCTACTATTTTCAATCAACAGACGCTTCCGATTACATCACCCTTGGAGACCAGTTTATATTTGGTTTCCTCCAAGGAGCTGGCTCCCGGCCAAACCTCTACGTCACTACGCAATCACAGACACCAGTATGGGTTAACGTTAGCGTGCCAGCTTTATCTTACTTAAACCAGTTTACTGTGAAGTCAGACTCGCATATTAGTATCGATCTTCCGAGTGATGTCAGCCTTGAAGGAGTAGGGAAAAGCGATCGCGTGGTGTTGGTGGAAGCCGAATCGCTCATCTCCGTGTACGGGATCACGAAGAGCGGTAGCAGCATCGGCGAGGGCTTCACGGCTATACCGATATCGGAGTTAGGTACGGAATATTACGTCGCCACCGGTACTCCTGATCTTGCCATCAACCAGGTATCACAGATTGGGCTGTTCGCACCGTATGACGACACCGCTGTTAGCATATCCTCATCAAATTTAATCCAAAATGTTACGTTAAAGAAACACCAAGCTTATCTACTGCAAGACACCAATGACCTTTCAGGTACATATATCTATTCCAATAAACCAATATCAGTTCTGTCTGGCATTGTAAGTCTTCCAACGGACGCCAACGAATATCTGATTGAACAAATTCCAGATGTTACAAGTCTGGGACGCGAGTATGTCTTATCACCGCTTCTCATAGGGGGCATCGAATCGGGATATACATTCAGCATCGTTTCAACTCAACCAGACACAAAGGTCGATGTTGTTGGTACTGAAATATCAACAATTGTACTCCAGGCCGGAGAGGTGTACTATGGGAACGATATCGGTACAAACACTACGTTGATCCTCGCCGATAAATCAGTACTTGTGGTTCAGATATCACAAAGTAGTATAGTAGGTACCCTTATGGTCCCTTTTATGGCCGTGATACCATCAATACAGATGTACCATGATGAGCTCAGTTTCTTTGTCCCTCAAAGTGATAGTACTGATACCTACATCAGCATAACGGCAAGATGTAGTGATGGGGAAATGCTCTATTACACCTCCATCAACAACGGAGATGACGTGAGAAATGACTCTTTACAACAGCAGACGCTCTGGGACGCTCGGCACATGCGCGGACAATTCTGCGTGTACCAGAAACTTGCCTCTTCCGGCACCTACAAAGTATCAGTAGCTTATTCGGTACACGCCCGCTTCTTTGTTCTCCTGTATGGAGTTAGTGATCATTTCTCGTATGCCTTTCCAGTTGCCTTTGACAAAGGTAAGATTTGTATTCTTAAGTAAATGCAAGTAAAGAAAGTTATTACTGAAAGACATGAAATAGCCGCTGCAGCTCTTCCTCCTAAAGGCAACGTTAAGCGTCATGTGTGGAATCAAGTTGTTCAAAAATCACTCTTATTCTTGGAAACTTGTGATCTTGATGGATCTTGATATTACCCATAACACAGTTCACGCCACCCGCAATCCTGGAAAAAAGTCTTGGAACACCTGCGTGTGATTAACGGGAAAGTGTCACCCCCACTCCCCCGTACAATGTTGACCAAGACCAGTGGCTCCTGCAGCTTGCCAGAGTGTCCCAACATTGATCGATGGGGGGTGGGGAAGGAAAAATCTCATTTGAACAATTTCCATTTATAACAGAAGACACTAAGTATCAATACATGCACGCAATACCCAGCACGTGTGCTCAGCTCAGCGTTTGCGTTCCAAGGACTTTTTTCCAAGATTGTATACGCAGATTGCAAAAAAAATAATCTAAATTTGGTTTTTCTATCATATCTCGAAAACTAAATGTCACATGTATCTCAAATTGCACAGTATTTGGCAATGGACCATAGGCTTGGCAACCCCAATAATCTTTTTTATAAACACATTCATTTAATACGGGAACGTTCAGTGAAAACAATTCCCTATACTAACTAATGCATTTCGAAGATGTATAATAATTGCCTATTATTGCAATGCATAATGTGGCGTTTTCAGATACTCCTACGAGATTTATTGATGTATTGTCAGATATGCAAAAGAGTGTCTAAAAGTAAAAGTAACGGAATCTATATATGGGGTTGAAAGTAACACAACTAATTGTAAAACAACTTAGGCCTACTTGTAAATAACTATCTTCAGTAGATAGCAGTAACTTCTGTTTGACAGATTCGACAGCTATCTTTTGTATTGCATTAACGGGTTGTAATATAATAATAGATGCTCATTATTCATATGCCCATCTGTTATTATGTATTTTCTGATTTTCGGTCGTTGTTTTGCATCACTTGTGTTGCAAAGGGACGATGAATCCCCCGGCCCAATAGTCACCAAGAAAAACACCTTTTTCAAAACACTTTTTTTCTGCTCGAATGTTCATAAGCCTATACGTACACTTTGTTGGCTGTTTTATTAAAAAGAATTTTTGAAAAAACTACATTTTGATTTAATTCTACATTTCCACATATTATTATCAACCAACATTTTTGGCTCAAATTGTCAGAGGTTTATTTTGAACATTTTGAAATTGCTGGTATTTTGTCCCGACATGTTATTCACAAACCCTTATTTTATGGATTTTTCAAATATTACTTTTTTCTTACTCCTTTTTTCAAAACTGTTGGTATTTAATTTTTGGAAATATTTGAAAATAATTGGAAAAACAATAGTTGGACATGGTTGGATGATGAGTAAATGTTTCTTCTTACTCCACAAATTATAAATGATAGTCAGTAAAAGAAATTGCACATCCAGGATTTGAACCCGGGACCTCCGGATGGTTATAGACTAGCGCTCTTATCAACTGAGCTAATGAGTCAGATGAGTAAGCACGACGATAATATCATCTATAGGCCTTCAGTTCAATCTCATCCTCAAAAACAACCCAAACAACTAAATAAGTGAATACATAAACCATTTAAGTAATATATAATATACGTGAATACATAAATAAACCATTTAAGTAGTATATTTTATTTTATTTATTGATTAAAATAGCACTGCGATAAATGAATTTAGCTTTATTCACAAAGTTATCATCAGACGAGTTGGGACGGTAATGGTAAAGTGTATGGTAAAGTGTTGCCTTGAAACACGTGTTCATTGAGCACTTTACCGTCGTTTCTATAGTATAATATTAGTATACATATTTTGTAAACTGTTATCAAAATGCGTAGATGTGACCCATGCGGCTTATATTTCGGAGTTACAACATGCATGATTAGTATTATAGCTAACACATATGCATATCTTGATAACTCAAAGGCAGTATGAAAAAACCGTTTAATTGCCTATTTTAAGCAAAATGTCCCAATGGTAAACTGATGGTAAAGTGTGTGTAAAGTGTGTGATACTTTGCAATAATGCTTTACTATAACATGTATAATAAAACAAATCCACGCTTGTGTATTAAGCACTGACCGCTTGGCCCAGTGGATAGGAGCGTTCGTTGGCACCCTTTATATAGCCTGCTTGGCGTCGGTTCGAGTCGCTCTCATGGCGTGACTTTTTGTCCTTTTTCCTGTTATGAGCTATCTTCAATAGATAGGAATAGTATTGCAAATAAACGTTTAATGCTCGGCAAATGTTAACACTTTCAACGCGGCTATTGGTTTAACCACGGTACAACACAGATTTGTCGAACTTTTATGTCTATCTCAAGGATAACTGAACAAATAATAGGCACGTTTTTGTACTTATTTGAATGCATTTCACAAGGTGATTCCAAATATTGGTAAAATGACATTCAATAATTTTGACATTTTTGAAACATTTTGTGCAATTTTGGATTGTCGTCTGCAGACGCTTGTCGCGTGGAAAGTGTAAATGTATAGTTTCATATTTCAAATAACAAACAAATAGGCAATGTGATAACATTATTAAAAGTATAAAAATGTTAATTTCTCAGCAAGAACTTTATACTTTTGCTTTATTGATTTATAAACATTATATTATTGCGCGCGGGATCAAGAAACGGGTCAAATTGTAGTTAAATATGACATAAATAATTGTTTTCAGTGCCCACTCCCTAAATAAAATTAATTCCCTATCATCATTTTTATAATATTTGTGATGCCCCTATTGTTTGCTCAAATCGTGTGTAATATGAGATTCATACGACATTCGGTTTTTGATTTATGATAGAAAAACGAAATTTAGATCAAATATTTTGCATTCCTCTTATACAATCCTGGAAAAAAGTCTTGGAACACCTGCGTGTGATTAACGGAAAAGTGTCACCCCCACTCCCCCGTACAATGTTGACCAAGGCCAGTGGCTCCTGCAGCTTGCAAGAGTGTCCCAACATTGATCGATGGGGGGTGGGGAAGGAAAAATCTCATTTGAACAATTTCCATTTATAACAGAAGACACTAAGTATCAATACATGCACGCAATACCCAGCACGTGTGCTCAGCTCAGCGTTTGCGTTCCAAGGACTTTTTTCCAAGATTGCGGCTCTTGAACCACGTTTACAAGGTGGTGTTTTGTCCGAGTGCCCCCTCTCACGGGAGAGTGTGCGTAGAATAAATGAAAATAAGACAGCATCGTCATATTGAGTTTTTGCTGAAAATAAAAGCCAACATTTCAAATAATCGTAATACCTATAACTTTGTCCATTTATTTTGTAGAAAGGGACGCATGCTCCAGTAATCCTTGTTTGAACGGAGCTACGTGTTTTAATCGGCAGTCTCGATATGATTTCTTGTGTCTATGTCAACCTGGGTGGGAAGGTAGAAATTGCCATCTTGGTAAGTGTCCAGATACTGATTTGCTTTCTATCATATCGATGGGAAAGAGCACTCTAAACGGAGAGGCCCTCATTCCCGGTGGCGGCTGCTCTTAACTTTTATTTTGGTGTAGGCGTGGGGGCGCAAAGCGCCGAGCCTGTGCGCTTGTAGTGCAGAACAGACAAAATGGTAAATTGGGAGAACTCAATTCTTATGTGGTCTATAATATTGTAGGAGTGGGAAATTGAAGAACTGAAACAGGCTCCGAATGGTTTTTTAAGGAGCAGCCGCGAGGTGTAAATAGAGAGGGTCTCCGGCGGGCGCTGGGCATACCTAATGTATATATATGACAAATGTATGTGAATACCGTGGGTGAACATTGCAAAATCTTGAAACATTCATGGACAATTAGCAATGTTCAAATCATTGCATGCGGAATCAGTTACTGGGTGTTCGTCTAGTTCAGGACGCATCGGTGACCCTAAGCCGAGACACTGATGAGATACCAGCCGTCTATGACGACCTGCTGTCACATGATAACACAAAATGGGTCATTCATTGGAGGGACAGCATCACAAAGCTGATGAACAAGACCTCGTCAACTCCGTTACCTTAGTTTAGTCATCGACTATGAAGAGGCACACTATTCCCTTTTATTGCGCAAAATTTATGTTCTTTGTATTACTTTACCTATAGCCCTTATTACATGTATCGTCCTCTGTGCTGACGTTGCATTAAAACGACATCTGACAAAACCTTATATTATCATCTTCTTTTATGTTTTAGTGCCAACACCTCACGTCTGTGAGAACATCACATGTCACAATGGAGGGCGCTGTTACGCGTTAGAAGAACATGAAATCACTCGTGATCCTCATACATGCCTGTGTGTAGAGGGATGGGGAGGGCCAGACTGCAACGAAGGTTAGTATGATGTAATCAATGGACATTGGGTGCCGTGATGGATTGAGTTTGTGCTCTATCACCGGTAAATTATGCATACTGATGGTTTGCTAATATAATGTACGTTCCTCAATAATGTAACTGACCAGAAGATAAATTATATAAATATGCTCATATTATTCCATTATTTTGTAACTTGATATTTAAAGTTGGAACCATCATTTGAGAGTTAAACTCTAAAATGATGGTTCCAACTTAAATATCAAGTTACAAAATCATGGATTAAATTTTCCTCTTCAATTAGAGACATTGTTCGCGAAAATCGGTTAAGAACGCTACAACGAAATGAAACAAAGTGCAGTATTGATTTTCGTACATGGGTTTGAACACGCAGACTTAGGTGATAGGTATCTGTATGTGCTGCATTGATCAACTGAAGCATTCATAATCCTCATCTTACTATATCGACCGTGAATTTCCATCAGCCTATTGCTACACATGTACCGTGGCTGCGTTTAGAAAAACTAAATACTCAAATGAAAAAGGGTTTTGGTTTTGGACACATAGTCATGCTAGCTGTGTTAATTATTCATTTAATCTTCGCATGTAATATCTTAAATTAAAGAGAAGACATTTCGTTCAAAACAAAAAGGATAATTTAATATATTCGTAAGAGCTATCATTTTGGATTTAAGAGCATGTTTATTACTTGTGTCCTATTGCATAGATTCTTCTTTAAGAAGAGTTATTTTCACTTAACTTAACTCACCGTACTTAGAACAGAATTAAGTTTCATATCTGAACCAAGTTACAATTTTTTTTTACTTTTACAAAAGGGCGAAAACACCCCCTGTCACACAATCAAGTGTATCTTTAGTTCGGTAAGGCCAATTTACATGATCTAAAGTTCTCCAGAAAGCTGAATAAATTGTTAACATAACTGTTGTAAACAGAATGCCATATTTATTTATTTTCATTTTTCTTTTACATTTTTTTTTTAAGTTTGTGTTTTTGGGTTCAACATTTTCTGGGTCACCCTGTATGACATGTAAATAGACAACTGCGCTATTGAGGGCGAATCGACTGGAGCAATACCAAATCTTTTTAATAGCAACAGAATGTGATTTTGTTTCTCACACCATTGGTAGATATTGTAGACGAGTGTATGCTTGACACGTTAAACAACTACTGCGGAGTTGGGACATGTGTGGACGGGCGGGGTACATTTACATGCCAATGCCCACCAACCTACTCGGGAGACAATTGTGAAATGGGTAAGCTTACTTTTAAGACAAGGTTGGTATCAAATCATTATCCTCAATCATGTCAACACGGTTACCTTTACAGCTTATTCCCTGGATTGTTTGTCGTTTGTTTACATAGTCGATCATGATCACTGATGAGACCAGACATAAACACATTGTCAGGTTATCTTCTTCTTCTTCCATTAAAGTACAGTCCGCCATTGGCGTATTCACGTACAATGTATCCCTGGAACCTAGGAATACAAACTTGAGCGTACAGACACAGACCGGGATTATCACCTACTCTTAACGAAGGAGTCTGTGACCTTTTAACGTGCTCGGATATTGCTCTTCCGCATGATACACGGGACCAACATTTTTACGTGACTTCCGAACTACAAGGCAATTACCTTGCCCAAGGATACAAACATGTTGGCGGTAGCGGGGCTAGAACTCACAACATTTGTATTGTGAGAGCTGCATGCTTTCCACTAGACCACACAACAATGATCGCTATATAAAGTGAAAGCCAGAAAGGCTTGCTATATAAAGTGAAAGCCAGAAAGGAAGAATAACAGGAAAAATTGAACGAGTTAAGGAGAGCCACATTCAACAAATCAACTGATCAATTTTTCAGTTAGCCTTGTAGGACAAGAGATATCTGAATTAACACGTAGGCTGTTCCTCCACATAATCTTCTTTTCCTGTGATTCATTACGTCTTCGGACCTTGACAACATTTTGCTTGTTTGAAAATGTTTTCTTCAATCGCAGATGGTACAATTCGTTAATTTGGGCCCTCCTCAAAGAAATCGCTTGAGTTGTGTCTCAATCATTGTGTTCACACGGACCGATCGTGTAATCCGGCAGCCAAACAAACCATTTCCTTACGTTTGCTAGATATTACCAGAATCGTCAACACATGCTTCCTATGCATACCCACTCGATATCAAGTGAACATGCTGGCTTAATGAAATGAAAGTAAGCAATAGATGGGAAAGAATTACTTTAACCATTCCCAACATCAATTGAAAAAATTGCCTGGCTACCCGTCTTATGGTATGGCAAGGTTTGTTACCGTTTCTCAATCTTAGACAGTGGCGTAACAGTCGGGGGAGGGGGGGGGGGCACAGTGCCCCCCCCCCCCTCTCTGAAGGTGCTCAGCAGGAAATTCAAACCTACCCACCAGGAAAAATGGGGGGGGGAGGGCGATTTTTTGTGACCGATACGCCACTGATCTTAAAGTATGCCATTATGCCACCATTGCACTGGAGGGCCAATCATCTACCGGTATCATGCTGTAAAGTATACATCTCTCTAAATGTAAAACGAGTGGAAAGAGTGGAAATTCACTCGAAAAGGAGTGAAGGGAGTGAAACGCAGGACAACCCGTTTTAGAGTGGAAAATTTCCACTCTTATAAAATGAGTGTGAAAGTTAATTTTTCACTCTCAATAGAAAATGGAACATTGTCATATAAAATCCCCTTTCACTCCTTATAGAGTGTTTTTCCACTCAAAAACATGTTGTCCTGCGTTCAACTCCTTGAAAGTGTGGAAAACCACTCTTTTACATTATAGCTAAAGCTATTGCAAACACTCGCTAGTCGTGTACCTCTGAAGCCAAATTCCTCGATAAAATGAGTTTTTTGCGGAATGTTTTCTCCCCAATATCGACAGGATTTGGTAAAAAAACGTAATCTTTTCTTAAATATTGACGATTTTAGAAACCTATAAGAAAAACCCGTATAACACCTTTTTGTGGTCACGCATGCCTGCAGTGAAGTAGTCGAATGTCACCTCAGGACCATTGCCTGCCAACCTATAACCCTGTTTCTAATCCATGTTTAATAGTTGCATACGGAAGTGAGAGAGGTAGTTATCACGCGTCACTATGTTATACCACCTTATCCATCTGTTCTTATCCATCTATAGTGGCGTACGGAGGTGAACCTACAAAGCCGTGATACAAAAACTCGAGATTTCGGGGCGAAACACGAAATTTCGGGGTGAGATTTCGGGGTCGCGATACGAGATTTCGGGTCGCGATACGAAATTTCGGGGCGCGATACGAAATACGCGACACGAAATGATACCAATAAAGCTTCGTACGTACCGCATCGCAATTTGCACCTAAACAATCATCAGCTGTGATACAACTTTCAAAGGCTGGTGCAAAATTGTGATACAAGTAATGCTATTAGTTATCCACTGTTTGATAACGCAATACGGGAAGATACCTATGGTTGGGTGCCATATCACATGAGGCCGGAGGCCGAATGTGATATGGCACCCAACCATAGGTATCGACCGTATTGCGTTATCAAACAGGGGATAACGAATTTATCACTTAGGAACAACGCGATATATCCTGTATTGCGTTGTAAGCTTGATGGCAGCTTCTGATTGGTTTACTACCATTTAGGGTTGATCCATTTTGTCTATGTAGGGGTCTGGGTTTCAAAAGAGGTGATATATCCTGTATTGCTTTGTTACCTGAATACAAGTTTTGGGTTGATTCATTATCTTGGGGGGGGGGGGGGGGGTAAATTGAAGGGTCAGTGTTTAGGCCTATTAATATTATAGGCCTACACAAAATAAAACATGATTTACTTGATATCAACTTACCTGAATAATCTTCAACAGCAAAGCCTTGATCCAGTGTTAAAAATCCAATAAATTATTGTTCATGCAAATGTTTCTAATGATAATCCATTCAATGTTTCACATATTCCAATTCCAAGAAGAATTCCAGTTTTTAAAATTCAACAACAAACAGTAAAGTCTCAACTCAATTTTCAAAATTCCAACAAAAAATCCAATTATTTACTTATTTACAGTCTCTCCAAATTGATTAGTTTTGATTTTAGCGAGGTTGAACGTTGATTGTCAGATTATTGATCGTGATATTGCTACATCCAGAAAAAATTACTGGGCGTGTTGGTCTTGGATTAGGAGACGCATGGTGGAATTGCTGCATCATTGAAGATTGATGACCTCGATTACCTGGACCTCTGGCAGTCGTTTGAACCAAGAGCTGCTGTGTTGTTTCAAATTCTGGGTCATCCAAAAGATCACGGAGGAATGGACTCAAATTAAAGTCAATAGACTGTAGTTCTGATGATGGAGGCGTGGCAGGTCTTCCTAAAGATGAAACTGCTGGACCATTGTAAGGTGTCCATGAAGCTGAAGGTGTAGTGGTCATGGATGGTAATGGTATCAAAGGAGGGGCTGGTGCAGTTGAAGGTGTTGAAAAAGCAGATTCTGTTGCAGGTGCATGAACTGGAGCAGAAGTGGTCATCAAAGGAAGTGGCATGGATGGACTTATCTGAGGCTCTGTGTCTGAGCTGTGTTGGAAGTTTTCCAAGAAGCTTTCGACGTCCATATCAAGGTATTCTATCATGTCAGATTCAGTAGTAGAAGAACTTGTAGATGGTGTATTAATTGATGGAGGTGCAGGTGACGCTTGCGGATTCCTCATATTCACTGATACAGGTGTAGGTTGATGTGGAACACCTACGGTTTGTCAGTGAGGCTCTGTCCCATACGCATCTTTTCTCCATTTGAAACCCGTTGGTATATGGCCAAACTTGATACTGATTTGTGCCCCGTCACTTCCTTGATTTGCGATGATGCATATGAATCGCGGGTGAGTATGGTTGCTCCCGTCACTCGGATGGAATGGTTTGAGTATATCTTGGAAAGGCTGTATTTCAAACTCATATCCTTCATAAAGCCACGCAGCTTATCACAACCTATGGCACGGTTGTAATACCATACCTGGGATGATGTGGCAGGCTTTGGTCTGGTCCATAGCTTGTCGCTCTCTGGATGAAGGTGGCTTACATATTTGAGGAAGGATTCGACCGGGCACTTGGGATCTCCTTTTCTCTCCGGCATGAATGCCGTGTACGATTCTGCACAACTTTGTGTATGGTTTTTGTTAAGTTCATCGAGCACTTGGCATACATAGCGGTCGCCTTCTGGGGTGTGTTGAACAGCAAATGTTGATTTGGTCATAGAGTGCATATTTTCCGAACCTCTACGGAAAAAATATAACCTGATGTCGAACTGTACTTTCTCTTGTAGTTCTGTTGGATTGGCTGCATCAAAGCTCTTCATTTGTTGGTAAAGCTTGTTCAGATCTCCATCCTCGATCTCTGGATGATGTTTGATCGCCCCTTTTCCTTCTACCTTCAATTCCCTAACTGCTCCTTTGAATGCTTCCTGTGACTCGCGAAATATGGCGTCCTTTATTATATCAACAGTTTGATTGAATGGTGGCGACTTTAGATATCGTGAGAGGCTGTGCCGCAGGTTAATCAAAGACGCCATAGAGTACTTCTCGCCTTTCAGTGTTCTGGCGCTGAAATAAAATTCTGACAAGCATTCGTTGAGTACAGGCGCGTCAAAATTCTCAAAATCCACTGGGCCAGTTCCATCACCTCTCTCCATAAGAAATGCTCTAAAAGCTCTCCCTGCCTTAACATTCGCTCGTTTGGTGTTGATTGGTATCAAATTATCCCTCTTTTCATTGATTTCCTCTCGAGTGTGCAGTACAAATCGCTTGCTGGTAGCAGAATTCATTGATTTATCCATCGTGAATTGTAGACTACAAAAGCTTATTTCAAAAAACTTACAAGCAAAAGTAACGGGATACGGACCACTTGCATAAATCTTACCTCATTAAGCTTCCTTGGATACCAAATCTTGCAAAATGTGTCTTTTTTATTCAAACATCCCGCGCGAAGGTACTTACCGTAAGTTGGCGTAACGCCGTATTGGGAATTATTGATAACAGTCATCGTATTACTACAGCCTTCTTTTTTAAACGTGAAGAATGTTTTGGAATATTCTTTTGCCGTATTCATGAAATAACAACTCTTAACATTCATAACATACCTTTCCTAGTGCGCAAATATTGCTTAAACAGTCAAAATCGAGCATTTTCTACAGTGGTGACATCGCTGGAAAAAGTTGTTTTCGTCTCCATTTTGTTTAATTGCAGCCGATCGATCGATCATATAATTCGTTTGTTGTAGCAAAAAAAGTCATTACTGGAAAAATTACGATGAATATTCACAAAATATCATGAATATGCAAATATTTTATAAATATTCATGAGTTTGTTATTTCAAGGACCAATTAAAACCAAGCTTGATACATGACATCATACAATCGAACTATTAGACAGATTTCATTTTTAACCTCTGACACAGATACTGCACTTTCACTTTCCCTATGGAGTTAGTGTTATAAACAAACGTAGAGTACATACACGTGCAAGAGTCATCCCAACTACGCAATACGAAATATATCATCCTGGTAGTAAAGGTAAACATTGCCGGAACAGCTGATTACTACGCAATACGAAATATATTACGTTGTTGAGATTGTAAACATTACCAGAACAGCTGATTACGACGCAAATGCGACTTTATATCACCTTGCTGGTAAATGGCCCATGACCAATCAGATTACAGCTTTGTATCTATTTATAGCTACTAAGTGATAAAGCCCTAAATCAATTTGCTATCGCGATTCACCTATAATTGCACCTTGACCTCAAAAGTAAGGTAAGGATAGCAATCCTAGTATGTTCGCCCGTTGAAATGTATGGCCTTGCGCGCGTATCCATGTTTGTTGTCGATTTTCTGGGTGTTTCCGTAACCTGACATACTTTATCTGACACACTGACACACTTTTATCTGACACCGTTTTTAGGCGTTCAAGGGGGTGTTCAAGAAGGTGTGCAAGAGGTGCTCAAGGCGGTGTTCAAGGGGGTGTTCAAGGGGTGTCCAAGGGTGTTCAACAGGGTGTTCAAGGGGGTGTTCAAGGGGGCGTTCAAGGGGTGTCCGAGGGGTGTTCAAGGGCGTGTTCAAGAGGGTGTTCAAGGGGGGTGTTCAAGGGAGTGTTCAAGGGTTATTAAAGAAGTGTTCAAGGGGTGTTCACTACCTTTTACATTTCTACACTCCCTTGAACACCCCCTTAACACCCATTGAACACTTCTTTAACAACCCTTGAACACTCCCTTGAACACCCCTTGAACACCCTCTTAACACCCCCTTAACACCCCTTTAACACCTCCTCAACACCCCTTGAACACCCCTTGAACACTTCTTTAACAACCAACGTTTTCGACTTGTCCGTGTCCACCCGGTTTTCCGTTCACAATAACTAAATTGAAGTACAAGACATAGAGAGCTATTATACCACCTATGTGTTTTTATCCGACTATATAGTGGCGTACGGAGGTGATCAAGATAAGCCTTCTGAAGTCATCACTACTGCACTAGTTGGATGCTTGTGTCATGTTGTAGTTATCATACGTCACTATGTAATACCACCTATCTATATGTTTATTATCCGTCTATATAGTGGCGTACAGAGGTGATTAAGCTAAATAAGCCTTCTCCAACTGAACTTATCACTACTGTAGGGGTACTAGTTGGATGCTTGTGTCTTGTTGTAGTTATCATACGTCACTATGTAATACCACCTATCTATATGTTTATTATCCGTCTATATAGTGGCGTACGGAGGTGATCTAGATAAACCTTCTCCAAAAGAAGTCATCACTACTGCAGGGGTACTGGTTGGATGCTTGTGTCTTATTGCAGTTATCATCAATGTAGCATTTATTACTCGAGAAAGGTACGTTAAAGAATAAAGCTTCTTTTGGCATATACCGAATGTTTAAAACACTGCTGAATACCGAATGTTTAAAACACTGCTCTCTTTAGAGAGCACGTGTGGTGTAGTGGATAGCATGCCGGTCTCACGATGCAAAGGTTGTGAGTTCTAGCCCCGCTACAGCCAACTTGTTTGTATCCTTGGGCAAGGTACTTAGTCTCAATTGCTTCGTCGACCCAAGCGAGATTGGGGAGCTGTTAGGGGATATTACAATCTAAGTGCTGATACTGTGTGTGCGCCGTGTCGGTAGCCTGGTAAATGAAGCGAAATGATTGTGACGATTTCCTAATGGCAGCATAAAACAGTGGTTCGGAAGTCACGTATAAATGGTGGTCCCGTGCATCGGAAGAGCAATACCCGAGCACGTTAAAAGGTTACAGACACTTTCGTAAAGAGTAGGAGATCATCCCGGTCTGTATCTGTTCACACATCTAACGGACCCCAATGGAAATAAGCTAATAAGCTTATTGGGTTATCAAGGGTCGTTGGACCCAAATAATATCAAATCAAATCAAATCAAATCACACAGGACTGCCAACAATGACAGTTTCGTCATGCATAAAAAAACTAGCATGCCATCAAAGGTGAAGAATGATTCAAAAGGAAATAAAAAAATAAAACATTTCAAATTTAACTTTTAAAACAAATCGGTATGTACAAATAGAAAGAAATAGTATTATATTTATATTGCAATGACTAGTAGAATCTTGTTTTCAAACGGAACCTTACCCCCCGTTTTCATTCCCAGCAACACGAATAAAACGATCTGAGTACATACAATTATTCCAATTCTTTAATACGATATTTATTTAGTCCTAATATGTGCATGAGAAATAAAGGAAATGTTTCATAGAATTAAATTTACCTATCATAACGATTGTTATGTTCTTATCAATAATTATGAGATATTCCTTATTTACAACAAACTAATTCTTTTCGATCGACATTATTTGATTTTTCACATGCACCTCAAAACACGCACCACAGGTACAACGCAGTCAACATGGTCAAAGGTCATAGTCATTCACGCGCACGCGAATGTGGTAAATTGATCGAGCATTGTTTGCTTCTATTATATTAGGCATAGCACACATAACATTCAAATGATTGAGACATGTACAAAATTGGATTCAAATGAAAGATTGCAATGAAAGATTTATTTTCCAAAATGAATTATGACAATCGGTCAATGCATTCTTGTGGTACGGTGTTTTGAGATACTCGGAAAATGGCCGAAAACCTGCCAAAAACAGTAACAATGCCCACAAATATAATTTATCAGGATTTAGAGAGCTCAATTTGTTAATAATGTAACATTCAAAATACCATTTACACATATTTCTTTAACAATTGAATATCTATATACCATGTTAAATTAAAAAAATATGGTAAAATTATATTGCATTAAGCTAAAATAAGCTAGTGAAATTGGTCATTTTGACCAGTTTTACTGACCGCAATCAAAAAAGTGACTAAGTCCAGCTAATTAATATGCGTAAATGTTATAAATCCAGATGTGAATGGTGTATTGCAATCAAACTTGGTATTATGGCTAACTGTACGATACCCAATTTTTTAAACTATAATTTAGTTTCATAAGCTCATTAAATATGCAAATTAGCTAATTATCTATTCAAGTCATTAATATGCAAATGAGCAATGTCCGACCATTTTTTCCCATCATAAGAGTGATCGGTAATAGATATATAACATGTATACCCAATTTGATTGACAAATATTGATGGATTTAGAAATTAAACAAGCTTTTCCATTTCTTAAATACCCATATTCAAATTCTCAATCTTTTCCTCACATTGGGCACTCAAAGGATGCAAAATCTGAGCATATCACTAAATGGATTGAAGTGTTTAGTACAATATCTCAGGTTAGGTTTATTTAAATTGGCCCAATATATTGAAGTTCAGAGCAAATTTCGAAAATCGGTAAAAACAGTCATAACTAAAAAACCGGATGATAAGTATTTATACCTGGATCAAGGTTATATAGTCCAAGGTCATGACTACCATATATGGCAAGCTCACTGCCCTACAGGGAGTGCCCAATGTGAGGATAATTAATTTTATATAGGGGTGTTTTTCAAAGTGGAGCTGCATACATTATATGAAAAGATTGTTTTGCATAAGGGCTTACAGACCACTCCTACATGTTACTCATTTTGCATGATTAATTAATCCAAATATTCCATGGCTGTCTTCATGACTTGGATTAGTGCATCCATGCACGCCAATTGAGGCAACAATACAAACCACATTCCACATCGTGAATAGCCATCCATTCAATAATGCAAAATGAGTAACAGGTAGAAGTGGATGTAGGCCTTTATGCAACACAGCTCTTCATATGTTGTTGTTCACTGGTGTAATGCTCCCAGTGGCAGACTCTGTGTGTGTGCATTGTGCTATGCCTACTATTATATTATGTATTTTATATGTCTGCATTGTTTACAGATGTACGTTAAGGCGACATAGACGGCGACGTAACAATAGTGACAATATAGAGCAACTGAGAACAGTTAACTCGCCAAGCAGACGACAACGAATAGCAAGGCGGGAAAATGAAGCACATTTAAATGAAGGAATGGAACATGAAACAGCCACGTGAACTTGAATGGAGACGATAATTGCTTATTGTATCAAATTCTGTGCAGTGACGTTTGTGCGTATTCCAGTAGTGTTTATCAGTCACTAAAAATACGCTGTGATGTCACTGTACAGAGTAAGATGAAAGAAGTGTAATAACCTTTATCCGACGGAATTCACGCAGTGTCTGGTATTCAATCAACAACAAGGCTCTATACTGCCCCCACAGCGACAAAAGGAAGTAACTCCATGTGATGCTTTTGTGAAAAAAACCTGAATTATCCTTGATTTATCTGTGAAATCTTTAATTATTTGGATTAAATATATGTTTTGATAAATAAATAACACATACCTAATCAACACATGTCAATGTGTTGAGTTTGTAAACAATACAGCGTGTCCAAAAAAAACTGGGTTCAAAAGTTTGCGAGCTTTTTACTAAAAAAGTATGAAACATGGATAGTTCATATTTAAGGATATCAAAATAAATATACCTGACCTAAATTGGGTCAACTCTGTGATCAATCCAATATACACTTTTTGAAATACAAAGATTTTAATAGAGCGTGGTCAAAACCCATATGTACCACTAAACAATACAGCGTGTCCAAAAAAAACTGGGTTCAAAAGTTTGCGAGCTTATAACTAAAAAAGTATGAAACATGGATAGTTCATATTTAAGGATATCAAAATAAATATACCTGACCTAAATTGGGTCAACTCTGTGATCAATCCAATATACGCTTTTTGAAATACAAAGATTTTAATAGAGCGTGGTCAAAACCCATATGTACCACTTTTCAAGGAACACCCCGATGTTGCAATTGCGCATTATTGTGACTTTATCAAAGTTTTGCCTTTGCATTCATTATTTATACTTATACTTACTTACTTGGTATACTTGGTAGATTAGTCCTTTACTCCAAAGGGAAGGACTCTCAAATTTTTCTTGAAAGATGCCACACTAGGTGCAGAAATAACTGATTCTGGAAGGTTATTCCATGGACCGACCACTCTGTTAGAGTAAAATTGGCCGGCTAGTTTGGTCCTGGTTCGCCTGACAAACAGTTTTTTAGAGTGACCCCTGAGGTCTCTAGTGGGTAGAGAGAAGTACTTGTCAGATGCGGTTTTGTAGTGACCATTAATGAATTTGTAAGTGTCAACCAGCTCTGTCTTTCTCCTTCTCTGCTCCAAGGATTCCATGCGGATCTTGTTGTCTTTGCACAGGCGAAGGCAGTTTTTCTGCGCCTTTTCTAATTTGGTAATGTTATCTTTTGTTAGAGGGCTCCACGCAGTAGAAGCGTACTCCAACGCTGGGCGGACTAGGGACTTGTAGAGAGTTGATATTTTTGTCTCGTCGAGTCCAGTAAAGCAGCGTCGGATCATCGCTGTCTTTTGGCGGGCCTTCTTGGTTATCTCATTGATATGAATTGTCGGCGTAAGATTATTACTTACAGTAATACCTAAGTCTTTCTGACTACTCACTTCCTGTAGGTAAACTCCATTTAGGGAGTACTGGTACTCGATTGCGGCCTTGATTCGAAGAACCACACATTTGTTGGCGTTGAAATCGAGAAGCCATGTTTTTGACCAGGCAGAAAGGGCATTCAGGTCTTTTTGTAGTAAGTCACAATCGGCTAAAGAGGAAATCTCTTTATAGACTTTAGTGTCGTCAGCAAACATTTTTGCTGTAGTAGCAACAACAGAAGGAATATCATTTACGTACAGTAGAAAAAGCAATGGACCCAAAATTGATCCTTGCGGAACACCGCTAGTGATGTTAAGCCATTCTGATGCACCATTTCTAAGAATAACCCGTTGTCTTCTGCCTCCCAGGAATGATTTGATCCATGTAAGGGTATGACCACATATGCCCAGGTGACGTAGCTTGTAGATAAGGCGTTTGTGGGCTACTGTGTCGAATGCCTTACTGAAATCCAGGTAAATTGCGTCGACGCCTTTCTTGTCGTCAAAGGATTTGTTCCAGTCATGCAGACATTCCAGGAGCTGAGTGACGCAGGAGCATTTTTTCTGAAAGCCATGCTGCTCACATGAGATAATGTCGTTATCGGTGACGAAAGACATCAGTTGGTCATATATAATACACTCAAGTATTTTTACTACTTGGCTGGTGAGTGACACAGGTCGGTAGTTATTTGGAGAAAGTCTCGAACCTTTTTTAAACAATGGTGTAATGTTTGCGTCTCTCCAATCCTGTGGAACGATCCCAGTTTGAAGGGACATATTAAAGATGAGATTAAGCGGTACATCAAAATCTGGAACGTTCTTCAGAATGTTGACATGAATACCATCAGGACCACAAGCCTTATTTAAGTGTAGCCTTGTCAGTTTCTCACGCACTATCTCACTTGTGATTGTGATATCGTATATGTTTTCACCGTAGGATCTGGGTGGGAGAGGTACGTTGATGTGCTCATCAGCTGGTTCTGTTTTGAGTACACTGGCAAAGAACTTGTTCAGGATGTCTGCCTTTTGCTTATCTTCCGTGACCTTTTCCCCGTTGTGTTCAAGTACCTCCACCGTAGCTGAAGACCTGGAGAAGTGACGGGCGTAATTGTAAAATTTCTTTGGTTCAGTCTTTATTTTCTCGATTAGAGATGCCTCATAGTCTTTTTTGGCATTGTGTAGAATCTGGTCAAGCTCCAACTTTGCATCCAAGAAGAGGTTTTGATGCACATTTAGCCCTGTCTTACTTGCTTTGACCTTTAGTTTCCTTTTTGACTTTTTTGCACGTTTCACGGATTTGAAGTTCGTCCATGGGGGTTTATGGCGATGACCGGCTTTGACCTTTTTTGTTGGAACAAATTTCTCAATCCAGCCACTATATTTGCTCTTGAAGATGTCCCATTTTTCGCAAAGCTTTTTGTCGATGAACTCATGTTCCCAATCTGTGGTCTTCACTGCTGCGCTGAAGGCTTTGTAGTCAGCTTTGGAATACAAATAGATTGTGCGTTCTGTCAGTGCTATGCGCGGGACTGGAATTTTCAGTTCCACAAATACACTTTTGTGATCACTAGCTCCTAGTTTTTCGCCGACTGAGACTGAGTGTATTATGTCTGGGTTTCCAGTTAAGGCTAGGTCTAGGATGTTGTCACCTCTTGTGGGTTCCTTTACCAGTTGGAAAAGCATATTGTCATCTAGGCAAGACATACAATTCCTCGACAGTGGGGTATGAGCGACATTTGATTTCCAGTCGATATCTCTGAAGTTGAAGTCGCCAACAAGTACCACGTTGTCATTATCAATAGCGTCAATGGATTTGCAAATTTTAATAAGATTAGGTTCACCTCCTCTCTCTGGTCTATATACCACTCCGCATAAAATAGTGATCTTTGGATGAGGATGGATGTTGCACCACACCACTTCCGCGTCAACGTCGCCTTTTGTATACGGTGTTGGATTTAAGTTTCTTTTTATAAGTAGTAGAGAGCCTCCACGCCCTATTTCAGAGTAAGTGCCTTCTGAATAGAAGTCTAAGCAGCGGTCTTTGCGGAAACAGAGGTAGTCGTTAGGAGTGAATTCCGTGCTTCTGATTGATGCATCCAACCACGTCTCGGTGATGGCGCAAACATCAATGTCATTTTCATGCAATAGTTCTTTGAGCTCAATATATTTATTTTTAATGCTAAAAGCATTAAGATGAACAATCTTTAGAGGGTTGTATTCCTTACCCTTGTGAAGGTGCGTAGTGCGAAAGGTGCCAAAAGTTGACGTGCTGGAGGTGCTGGTGTGCTGTGCAGGTATATCGTTGAAGGCTAGTTTGACTCTTTTTCCACAGCGTCCTTGTCTGGAGGTTGTGGAGGTGTGGTTTTTCTCAACACCAGTTTGTTTCCTCTGATGATCCAGTTTGGGTCACTCTGTCTTTTTGTCCTAAGGTCTTCCCGTAGCTTTATGTCATCTTTTCTTTGAAGAATTGTCATATCTGGGCAAATAAAGACTCTGAGCGGATTGAAACATACCTCGGTTTTGTTTAACTTCCTCACGTTTGGGCCGCATTTCAAGGCGTCAGTTTTGTCCTTCTCATTTGGCAGGATCACTTTAAGTGGCCTTGGTTTCCCATCTTGATTTTCTTTACCAAGTCTGTGTATAGCTATTGGTGACGTCTTCACCCCAATCTTGTCAAACAGTTGTTTGCACACCTCCGAGTCAGTTAACTCGTTTTCATTATGCTCAGATAGTCCACGAATTATCAGATTGCTTTTTCTCTTCTCTATCTCGTTTTGTTCCGAGCGCATGAGTTCAATTGTGTCAGATAATTTGGCTATATCCTGGTTTGCACCATTTAGCGTGGATTTTGTTGCACTAAGGTCGGCGGCGAGCTCGTCCACAGTAGCTTTGTCTGCTTTTTTGTCTAAGCTTACTTGCATTTCATCAATACGCCTGGTGACGGATGCCATATATGAAGCACATTTCTCTTCTATCTCCCAATCAGCTTTTATCGCGGACATGGCTAATTTGTCACAGGATCCACAATACCAATGTAAATCTACTCTACCTTTCAACAGGTCATACGTCTGGTCGTCCATATTTAGACATTTCACACAGGTAGCCCCATCGCATCTTTCACATTGCATGATAAGTTTGTCATCGGGATTTTGAAAATCTATACTACATACTCTACAAGACCATACCTCAGCAACTTCTATACTATCTTGGGAATCCTTGGAGGATACACCTTCGGTGGTATCTTTGCTGCCCTTGGGGGGTCGGCCTCTTCTCTTTCTAGACGTTTGAGAAAGCGTCGCCGGGTCATTGAATGATATTTCTGTTGACTCGGTAGCAACAAAGACTTGGGCAGTAAACAAATTATCTTGGTCATATTGCAATAATACAAGTTCATTATTTACATAAACATTAAAACAAAATGTTCTTTGTTATAGTTCGAGTTATTGTTAAGTTCTTTCGGAGAATAAACCCTATGCCGGGAATACACATAGCGCACAGTTTCATGCAACGCACGGATGGATGGTCTATTCCTTAAATCGGGACAAATGGGTTTTGACCACGCTCTATTCAAATCTTTGTATTTCAAAAGGTTTACATTGGATTGGTCTCCGAATTATCCCAATTAAGGTCAGGTATATTTTGTTTAATATCCTTAAATATAAACTATCCACGTTTCCTACTAATTTCGTTATAAGCTCGCAAACTTTTGAACCCAGTTTTTGGGGACACGCTGTAGAATGTGAAACATCAATACAATTCGTCGGTGTTCTGACATACCGGCACATCACAACAGAATTAAGTAAAGTGATGTGCCGGTATGTCAGCACAGCGACGAATTGATTACGAATTTGGTCTTTTGTGGAGTTTTTCATAGGATTTCCTATACTTGCGTGTACACATTTTTAGGAAGCAAATGCTTGTCGGGATATTTTCAATGTTGTGAAGACTTAACTTGGCCAAACCTTTATTATACTGAAAGATATTGTAATTGTTAGTGTATTCATGCAAATAACTCAATTTTGAAGGGAAAAAAAGAGTTACCTTCTTTTGTTGCGGTGTGGCAGTATAATTATAGCTGGTAGATGTTAATCATGTGTGGTAGTCTATAAAAGACACATTGATTTGAACTAAAGGTATCACAGGGCAGCTATAACAGATATTTTTCAGTAAACTATCCCGTTAGTGAAAAGGCAATATTATTAGTTATCCCCTGCATGTTCACACAATACGGAAAAATACCTATGGTTTGGCATGTCATATCACATGAGGCCGCAAAAAAAGGATTTTTAAAACACTAGCGGAAAACGAAACTCCCTTCAACAAACAAGGCGCTGAATTCTCTTCCCTTCCTACCTCCGTAAAATCCCCCGAAGTAAACTACCCTTTAACAGGCTCTGCGCCGCACCTCTGTCCATAGAATCATCGCGAAAAATATGTCTGGTTATGTTATATGCAGATCATTCATTTTTCGGCATAGATTATACCTTTTCGCGGTCTATTTCGGCCTCAGAATGTAACAGAAATCGAGTCACTTGCGTTTAAATCATCCGCCATTTTATTTGTTTATTATTTACGTCTCATATTTTAAGCAACTCTTCCACAGACACAAAGCAATCGCTTTACACGGTTAACTGGTAACGCGGTCCTGGGAACGCGGTTAATCGACGATATGGAATATATCGTGTGGTTTGACTTTCTTGTTTACACGATATGGATCAGATTTCATACGTGTTAACCAATGAGATTGAAGAATGTACACGTACTAAACGATAATCCTATAGCTACCCCGTGTAATATATAACGGGTTCTAAGATGTACCCTTGGCAGCCATTGCAAATAGAGCTTTGTTGTATAATACTAAACCTTTGAAAATGTCACCGACACCCGCAAGGTAGCTGATTGTACAATGGCGATATAAAACTGACATACATTTGTATGCAATATATGTACAAGTACAGTATTTTCATTTTATATTTTATTGTTAAGTATATTGTATTCTGTGGTTATTAAAAATATATTGGTATTTTGTAAAACATTTGTTTCATGTGTAATGAAATTACTCCTATTTTCGTCTGTATTCTGTATATTGCAATGCAGTTATAAACCACTCAAAAAAAGATCGCATCTTTTTCCTTAATCGCCTGCATGTGTTTTATATACACCTAACAAAAAATCCCTGACCAGTTGCTTTGATATTGGCTAATCGAAAATTAATCGGTACGAAAAATCTGAGATATACATTAAATGCGCAAATTACGGAGAAGAAATGTGTTCATTTAATGTACAAGTATATCTCAGATTTCTGGTACCGATTATTTATTTTAAATTAGCCAACATCAAAGCACCTGGTCAGGGACTTTTTGTGTTAGGTGTATATCTTTATTGTTATATAATGTTCATATTGTGTTGTATATCAATAACAAACTGATATGTTCATCTTTCCAACGGCATCACATATGTTAGCACTCACTTCTTACAGTGCTCAGCTAATTTACTTGATTGGAAGTCCTCAATCTGAAAGTCAATAGAGCATTCTCTACAACACAACACAATGTTGTTAACCCCCTGGGCACTACCTGCCTATTTAACAATGCTTTTGATTGGTTAATTTCCAGATATACTCATTAGAATAACCAATTGAAATACTTTCTCTAAAATAGTTCAATCTTTATCAGGGATACCCTTTTTGTAACAATGTCTCTCATTGGTTCAATAAATGATGTATCCATCTTTCTGACCAATCGGCCGGTAGTTCTCAAGGGGTTAACAGTTTTAAATAACGGGGATTCATCAAGTACCCTGCATACACGCTTAGAAATGAGTGTCAAATTTTGCTGGGTAAAAAAGAAATGTGTAGTATTTTACCCAATATTGTGCTAAACATCGATTTCGTAAAATAACATTTTACACATGCAATAGTTTACTATTGAATTCCGAGATTTACACTCTGGAAGTGTAGAAAGGTGCCCGTAATTGGGTAAAACATGATTTGACACCATGAAAGTGTAAGATTGTTGAGTAAAAATGTACACAACAAGAATGTGCATAATGTAGTGTAAAGTGTTACACAATAAAAGGGTAAATTGCCTTCACATAATTATTGGGTAATGGAAATTTACCCAATTTATGTGTACCAAAAGGACACAAGTGTTGGGTAAAACCTCTTCACAACCCCGGTTATGTAAAGTGTTACACATAATTGGGTCAAAATAGGAACATGGTCGTTTTGGGGTAACAATTTACCCAACGATATTGTAGTTTGAAACTTTGTTGGGTAAAATGTATGTGTAGAAAGCCGCGTTACCGATCGATGTAACTATTGTCCAGAGAAGGTAAAGTAAACTATGCGTGTAGCCGGGGCGTGTAGTAGTGTCGCGAGAGCACATTATTATCAAGGTCGACTTTTCAATGGTTTGCCGGCAACCTGACCTTCACACATCGGTCTCCCTTAAGATAATATAGCATTATAATTTACAAGTTTCATTATATTTATGCTTTTTTCATGCCAATCTCAACATTTACCAACTAATTTCAGCAATTTCTTTCATATTTAATCATATAAAATAGTTTATATTAACACAAAATATTTCCATATACTGTATCAACTACTTCGTTAGCACAGTGGATCGGCGCCAGTCTTAATATACAAAGGTTGTGGGTTCGAGCCCTGGTCCGGTCAAGTTAAGGTAAGTTCTTCTAAAAATCTTTAATTCCGTGGATAAACTAATTGCGAAAGAAAATTAGAATGCAAATATGACACCCAAAATGGCTTAAAATATATACCTTCATTTTTTTTAAATTAATTTATGTGTACCAAAATGACTCAAGTGTTGGGTAAAACCTGTTGTGTAAAGTGTTACACATAATAGGGAACTTGGTCGTTTAGGGGTAATAATTTACCCAACGATTGATGGGTAAAATGTTCAATGTGTTGTGTAAGACTCTACACAACCACTGTTGTGTTCATTTTTACCCAACAAACAACCATGTTCCCTTTTTACCATCCTGAAGTGTAGTATTTTACCCAACATTGCTTAATTTTTTCTAAGAGTGTAAACAAATGTATGCTTATTTAAACAGTCGTTAAAGGCGGATACTTGAAGTTAAACCAAATGCAATGCTTGCTAATCATGAGACGAACATCTGTTGTATTATAGTACTCAACATTTCGAAATCTCAAAAAGTAGCTATAGGTCGCCAGAATACAGGATGATACTCTGTCAATTAAAGTGATTGTAAGGACATATATTGAGGATTTCATACAATTTTTTCAGTTCAAACCTTCGCTTTCAAATTTTGAATTTTTGATAACATGCAGAAAAACCATGCGAAATTGTTTGACATTCTTTTAAATCTATAAAGTTTCTACATTCCACTTGTTTTTTTTCTTCTTCTTTTGCCTATTTTCCGGGTTCCATATTTGCAAGAGGCCCCCGATGTACCAACATAACTCCAGATCCTGCTCCTTGGGCTACATCAATGTTGTCCGTCATCATTACATGTGTTTTGACGAGACTTCAATGACAATCAGAAGTTTATGTTTGATGTTATGAAGATGGTGTTATTCAGGACCGTACCGCGGCATGTCAGCCAGGTGTGTGGGGGTGTGTACGTGGGGAGGGGGGGGGGGGGTGTATACATGGTATATGTCGACCCGATATGAGACAATTTCGTTTCTTTCGACCTACTGATTTGAAAGGGGCATCATTCGTCGAAACTCATTATTTTGGTATTTATTGTGTTGAACTTTGATATGTTCACCCGGTTTTTTTAGTAAGAGTGCCTGGAAAGTTGCCGATACTAAAGGTTGACAAATCAGGATGCAAAACGATAAAAAAGGGGGAGGCAAATAACATGTCAAAATATCATTGTTGCCCGCATAATTATTGTCCTGAAAAATAGTACGTTATTGAATATAGGTAAAGTGCTAACAATATTTCCCGCGCTACCCGCGCAATTTTATCAACCTTTTATTGGCAACTTTAAATTATAAATTATGAATCCTCAAAGCCTTATGTACCTGAAATGAATTAATTTCAGCCAGCTTTTTTAATTGTTTAGTTAAAATACTATGTGCGATTTGGTATTCAATCGGCCGAGTGCACCAATGACGGGTAGCTGAAGAATAGCGCTACCTCGCTAGTAACTGAGGCGTAACCCAAAATTTTGAGAGCGCCAATGCGGGGTAAGCTACTAGGCTAGTAACTGGCGGGTTATTTACGCTAAATGTTATACCTGACCGGACCCAAGAGTAAGTTGGGGCATAACGTTTTATGCCACAAGTCAGTCGATTCTAGCAGTATATAGCGTACATTTATTGTGAACATTGAAGGGGATGATTCGCTGATGCTGAAGAACCAATTGCACTTGCATGCCCAGGGGGTGTTTATTTGAAGTGGAATGTGACCCCTCATAAGCTGAAAGATTTTTATATTTTTGAAAATCCATTCATGCAATTTGGTGATTTTTTTTAGTCAAAATTTAGATCAATTCCTTTTACCCATTCAAACACTAATCGCACCGACTTTGGGTCATATTTTGACCAAAGTGTACTAATTGTCCAAGGGTCTTAAATAATTACTAAATACATAAACTTATTATTGTTTTTATTAATTAAAAACTGATAAAACAAGTTTCAACATTATTGTGAGAGGAAGGGTAGAAAAAGAAAGAAAAAAGAATATCGTGCCGCGCGTGGTCTGGGAGTCGAACCGGGGTTCCGCGATTAACAAGCGTAGGACACGGTGTCCACGCCACGGAGGTATTTGTGTTAAGAGATGTGTTATAATTGTATATAATTGTTTCCATCGGGTGCTTGTGTTTTTCATTAAAATTGTGCTTTTTGGTGCAATGTTTGTATGTGCCCCTCGCCCAAAATATGTTTGTAATGTCATGATAGTCCTTATATTTGAAAAAGTGATAAACAAACTTCGAAATTTTTGGCCATAAAATGGCATCATTTTTTTTCCGGATCGCAGTCCGACTCCACGTGTTATTGATTTACACTCACCTATGACCTAGCGAGTGACGACACGTTTTTAATATTACGGAGGACCATCCACGTCAGAATTTTACAGTAAACTATAGGTTAACACTTGTCATATGCGACACTTGATTTTGTAAGGGGACGATGCTGATTAATGTGGATATTTACCTCGCTAGTAGCTATTCTGGTGTTACTCGCCAATTATGCTCTAAGAATTACATCGTTAGTAAGTTATGCTACAGTTAGAGCATAACTACTAGGGAGGTAGCTTACCTCCCTATTAAGTTACCCGTCATTGGTGCACTCGACCGGTGTACGTGTACTTGGGCCATAGTGCGGCAATACACTGACACCTATCGCAGATTGGCTCGTGTTTAACACTTATTCTATACTAACTTATAGCCAGTGATGCATTAATTGCAAAATCTTGTACAATGTATATAAACTGCGCCAATAAAGTATCTAAACACTTACAAATGGTCAGATTTATCGGAACCTGAAATAGTATGCAAACAAATAACTAATTAATTCGAGTCACAGTTATCTCCTGCGCATTTTGACACCTCTTTTGTTGCGCTACGATGTTGTTTGGCGGATTTATGGGCACTTGAGTGGCTTATGGTCGAATTCAAAACTTGCAAAAGCTCCTATTCACCCCAATTCCAGAAGGGAACTCACACTAGCATCACACACAAACAAAATCAAGACAAAAGACACCAATTTGTTCTGTTTACTTAACCATGGCAATTAGGCCTAATGATTGATTCATCATTGATTGATGCCTCCCATCACAGACCCTTTTGTTTTGTTATTGACAAATAATGCTGATGTTCATCGCAATCGATTTATCCAACACGCGACAAACAAATCATTTATAAAAGGCGGGCAAAATAATGCTGATCTTATTCGTCACAGTAACGCTCTTGCTTGAATAGGGGCTTTTGCAACTTTTGAATTCGACCTTAAGCCACTCAAGTGCCCATAAATCCGCCAAACAACATCGTAGCGCAACAAAAGATGTGTCAAAATTCGCAGAAGATAACTGTGAATCGAATTAATTAATTATTTTTTTGCATACTATTTCAGGTTCCGATAAATCTGACCATTTGTAAGTGTTTAGATACTTTATTGGCGAAGTTTAGTTATCTTTTACTCTGAATACACCATCCGGATATTTCAATTAGAATAGTCCATCAGTGGCGTATAATACAGGTTTTCGAAACGAGGGGCCCAACATGCAGTTGTACCGACACAAATATACACAGTACCGACGAAACAGTGGCGAATCCAGGTTCGCTATTAGCTGGCTACAGACTCGCAAGGGTCCCGATAAAAATGTGAATAGTAGGTTTTCTCTAGGTGGGGCATTTCACCTGCTGCCCAACATAACAATACATTGTTAGTCGTTCAACCGTGACAATGCTGTAATGGTCAGAGTGTCATTGGAAATAGAATATCATGTTCTTTCTTAATCTTATGGCATATTAATCTAAAACTCTGCCGTTTTTCAGTTATTGATGATTCCATTTTGGTATCCTTTATTTTGATACACCCATCCTATAGTACTAAATAATATGTTTGACGAAAACCATCATATTTTAAGCAAACATTGTGTTAACTACGAGTATATTATAATATTATATCCTTATAGTCAATTTTAGGACTACGATCACTAGACGTGCTATCGGTATACAGTCATCACAATAAGTAACTGACCAGGTAATAAACATGCTGATAATTCTAAAAGTTAAAGTAAAAAATTCCTACATAAACATATTAAATAAAAAAGTTGTTGAGAAATGTCTCTTCTTGAATTTGAGATATTACACGCTAAGAATGGTTAATTAATGAGGAAGTTACGATCCCAAACGTTAGGGCAAGTCTGATTTTCATTTTAACATTTTCTTTTCAACACGGGGAGGGTATGACAGGTAAAACGTGTGTGCCGTATTGATCAATTGTAACAATGCCACCGGCCGACTATCCAACAACCAGGCCATCGACGGGTGAATTGGCACTACCACTACCAGTAATCAATAATTTGCCGGTCTGAGTCCCCTTGTTGAAAATGAAAATGTGAAAATGAAAATCAGACTTGACAGAACATTTGGGATTGTAACTTCCTTAATAATCAGCCATTCGTAGCGTGTAATATCTCAAATTCAAGAAGAGAAATTTTTCAACATCTTTATAATTTATGTAGGAGTTATACTTTTAGAGTTATCAGCACATTTATTACCTGGTCAGTTACTTATTGTGATGACTGTACATGTGGTATATGTTGTCCATTATAAAATTCTCCGTGCTGTTCGACGTTATAGTCATGTATTAAATTTGCGAATCAGTTTCCTTATCTTATTCCCGTAGAATTCCCTGATATCTTTTTGTGTCGCAGCGTAAAATATCGGGTCGAGCAATGGATTCAACAGTAGACCAAGCCGCATTATTAAGAGGGTTTGAATGTTATGAGTGTCCACCGCGAAGAGATATAATACAATACGGTAGCATACTGATGTACATTGCAGACACTAGGGCTCAGTCAATAGTTAGGTCACCCAAGCCCTATATGAAAGCTATGAAGATTGTTAAACGGGGTCAGTCGTCACAAACATGCACAAACACAATAGTCAAACGACCTTGCTATTGTCATGCTATTGTCAACAGTCCCTACACAGAGGTCTGCAGTGCAAATCTGTACGATTTTCGCCATGTAATCTCTATGGCGGATTTCATTCCGTTGTATGAAGCTATGATGTTTGCGTTGTCTTCGCTATCTCCAAGCAGATAGAGCAATACGTACATGGACTTTTTTGTAGACGAGGGTTCATTTCATGATTTGGTGAGGTTTAGAATGAGTTAGGATTCCTGTAATTTTGAAGACCACGGATTGTCAAAACGTGAATTTCCCGACATTGTACGACATAAATTTGGTCACTAAACGTGTTTAAAACTATTCATTTTATCGTTCTGCAGATGTTATTGACCCTCCTCTAAAATTCTACATGATTTTTAACACGTTTCTTAGTATTTGAGATGCCCAAATAGACCATTTTCCGAAGCTATTTCTAGCAAATATTGCAGTCACTAAGATTCCATTGTTTTCTTGCGTATAACAAAATATGACATGCAGCGTGACCTCCCTACTGGCTGGGCTGTTATTGGTTATCGCGGTTTTCATGTAGCGCTTCTTGACAACTTTGCCTCTATTGCCGTTACGTGCGTTTTCAGATTAGATCAAATATAGATTGAATCAAATTGCTCTAAATTAACTTAGTGTTGCATTTATACTATAGTGTTGCCTTCTCAGCACTGCTTAGAGCTTTAAAGCGTTACACTTGCTCTCAATCACTGTCAAAGGAAATTTATCACATGCCTGACTGAACTGTATATAAAAGCATAACTTATTCTTTAAGTTAATTTTTCAAATATTCTTATCATTATTTTATTGGTTTAAGGCTCCATGAGAAGTGAAAAAATTGACATATATGACCACATTATCAAAAAATTAGATTTTGGCAAAAATGAATTGGTACACATGTTTTCTTCATATTTCAATTAAAAAATAAATTAAAAAATACCAAAAAGTACCTCCAAAGATAGGATTTTAAAATATTTCATGCAATATGTACAATAAGGGTACACAAAATTTGGCGGCCATTTTCTCAACATTACGTAATCGGCCAAAATGCTGTACCCCTGCAGCCATACCTCTGACATTAAACATCCAAATGACTCCAAACTTTTAGCGTGAAGTTTAAAGGTAGATGACCCGATCACATTTTCGTAACACAGAATTATTTCATACATACGGAGATTTTCATATCATATGAAAGCTCGTATTTTTCTCATCATCATCCTGAAATTTGACGGCCTAAATTGGTATAATTACGGAGAAATCGATGAAATAACGTTGAATTACCGCGAATGGTGGTAACCACCGATATAGTGTATGTACTACTCAATGGGTACAGTTCACAGCATATTGTGCGTCTAAAATAAGAACCATTAGAGCTATGCAACTCAAACTTTGGATCACGACTTTTTTAAGGATAACCTTTCATGTAGAATAGAAAACTTCAAGTTGAAAATCGGAACATCTACCTTTAAGGGGGAGTTAGGGTTGAGAGCACAGTTTACAAAAAATATTTTTTCACTAATATTAAAGGTACTGTTAATGTTTAATAATTGGGTATGTATATATTTAAACCTTAAGTGTTGTAGGTTAAAAAATCGCTAGTGTTGTAGGTTAAAAAATCGCTACTTGGTAGGTCATGTGACCCGTTGCCATGGAAACGGCGGCCATCTTGGATCATCTTTTTTACTACGAGGACACCTTGCGCGCAAGATATTTCAAAAACTATATATCGTAGAGTATTGGGACAAAGCTAATTGATAAGGCTGAAGAATGAACTAGGATCTAAGTAATGGACACTATTAACTAGAGTAGGCCTAGGTATTTGATTTTGTGTTCACCAGAAAAAATAATGATTTTTTTTTGTTTACATAGATGTAACAAAATATGTTCTCATATGGTTAGAGTCTCCATTCTAGTTCATTTTAAAGCTTATCTTATTAACAGTATTCTGGCCAAATTTGAAGTTCCTAGCCCATTTAGTTTTCCAGATATCCTGCGCGCACGGTCGCAAAATGGTCGAAATTAGTTACGGAGATATCGTTAGTTAAAAGTCGGGTGATAAGTAAATACGAAAAATTCATACTCATTAAAGGTATTTAATCGTCATTTTTTTGCTTAGAACACTAAATACATGCGTTATTATACGAAATTTTCGACCTCGCGACGGACTTGGACGCGCAAAATTTATCATAACTTTACAGAGGAATACCCGATTTTGTTCATCTTTGAAGCAAATGGAAGCTAATTCTCTGGGCTATGATGTAAAGTTTAAAAAAATCCATAATATCAAACCTCTCAACCCTTAATTCTCCCTTAAAGACAAATATGCTCTATTTAACCATGAAGAATTTTTAAGATATCTTTTGTACTTTTTGAATTAGAAGCAACTGTTTTCTGATTGGCCGCGGACTTGTTGCCATGGCAACCAACAAACAATCCAGCGTCATGGTTTGATGTGGAATTCAGTTATCTACCATATGTGAAAGTTTCATTACAATACATGCAGTAGTTCTAAAGTTATAGTTGATCCCCTGAGTTAATAATTTACATTCATGTCTATAGGAAAAATCACTGTAATAGTTGGGGCCTTAATACAACTAAATCGCATTCAGTAATAATAAAGAACTACGAATCGATGGCACCAGCCATATTTGAATAAAACTGTCAAATGTTCTTTAAAAATCTTCATTATCTAATTAACTAAATTACAATAAGAAATAAAGAAGAGCTTAGCGCATACTATTATTCATAAACCAATGCGTTTCCCCGTGAAGGACATTTTTCTTTCATGCTTGTCAACAACAAGCATGACAATTAGTAATAATAGGATTTACAAAAAGGAACTATTTACAGCTTGTAAATAAAATCGACAAAGAAAACCAACAACATACAATATTTGTATTCATCTGTATTTGAAGGAAAAATCGTTAGGCGTGTTTTCAAGATTTTTCACTGACTTAGTAGTTTCATTATTCTTTTTCAAATGTAATAATTCCTATGTTTAGATGTTTAATTGTGTTCAATCGACTCTTTAATGAGTCTATTCTGAATATATTCACTGTTTTTGAAAGTTTATGGTTAAAATAACAAAATGGAAATACAAATACGCAGGCGAAAATAATAGAGGAAGCTTATTTTCTTAGTGCTTTTCCAACAATTTCCGATGAGAGTTGTCCTTTATATACGCAGGTGCGATAAATATAAAATCGCATCTACCCCTCCCCAAACAAAAAATACATGCACAAAATCATTTTGTCTTTGCTCATTTGAAAAAAAACCATCAAAATATTAGTGATACGATTATCTTTGGTATAATGTCTATCCCGTTACATTTATCTTTCCATATGAACACTAATCTTGATGATGTTCTGACAAGTCACTCACAGCAAAGGGGGCTTTGGAGGCTCAAGCCCCCCCCCCCTCCCCCCCCCCCCCCCCCCCCAGAGGGGAGGAAAAAAAGACAGGGGAGAAAGGGGAGGGGAGGGAGAGGAGGAAAGGAGGGGAGGGAAAGGGAGAGGGAGCTTTTATTAGTGTCTCACACTTTATCTCTACGTCTCTGAACCATGCGTTTTATAACAAATGTAAATATTGATAGCAAGGACAGTTTTAAGTCACCGAGCAAGTCAAAACCCAACAGCTCGGCCCTCTGTCTCCCCGCACAAACGGCGTTCCCCACCACCGGCGTAACCAGGTGCCCCAGCAGCCCCATTGAAAAAAATAGGTAACGAGCAAGCGAGGAGGGGAGGGGAACGCCCCCATAATGTTCACGGTGGGGACGATGCCCCCCTCAAAAGAAGCCATTTTTTGCACGAAATTAGTTTCAATGTTTAATGGTTTCAGGAGCATTTTCTAGACCATTAAGTGAAAAAACTAGACATTTTTGCGTGCTTCACGGGAAATAGTTTCAATTTTCATTATACATGTTATAAAATATGGCTTACAAGAATAGAAAAGTCTGGACCATTTTAGTTTTAAAAAAATGTTTTATTATTCAATCTTAACAAGATGGCTTCAAGAACATTTTTCTAAACATTTTTTATATACAATAACCAATCTTTTAGCGCTCCGCGCAAATTATTTTAAATATTTTGTTAGTCAAGTTAAACAAGATGGCTTCAGAAACGTTTTCTGGACCTTTTTAGTGTTAATATAGACATAGTTTGTATATAAGTATTCATGCGTAATAATTATTCATGCTTAACAAGAAGCATGTAGTCCGTCCTAAGCTGGACTAGTTTAGGCTAGTCCAGTGGCGTACGCCCCCCCCCCCCCCCCCCCCCCCCCCACCCCCTAAAAAAAAGGGGGATTAGAAAAAATATAAATAGGAAAAAAATTGAGAAAAAAGACCGAGGTAATTAGCCAAATTGAAGGCAAAATTGTACATGTAGTAAATTTACTGCGCGATTTTTTTTGACTGTGCGATTTTTTTGGTACTGTGCGAAATTGTTTGACCTACTCCCCCCCCCCCCCCCCCCACCCCCCACTTACGTGAAATTCACGAGGTAAGTGCAGACGCGTAGATAGCATTGTCATTCCGATGAATTTTACTCGATGAAATTTACTCGAAGAAATTTATTCGGTAAAATGTTTTCGGTGGAATTTTCAATAAAATGTTCGAAAAATGAAGTGAAAAGATGATCGATGAAAGATGTTCGATCATAAATACGTGATGAAAACACCAAATATTTTAATCACTAATTTTAATAGAAATGCGTTCCATAGTTACCGCTACTGCAGTTTTAGTTCACAGAGCATAACAAACCTCTTTATAATTTAAAAAAAAAAACTTTTACTTCTTTTTTGTTTTTTGAATATCTGGTCGCATGTGACATGTATGTGGTGGTCTACAGCTGGATTCAATATGTCCAGTTCTTCCTTCAACATGTTCAACTTGCGCCCCATCCCAAGCCCTATTCAGTAAAAACTGTTACTTTCATAGTGGTAATGTGGAATTATTTTGGAACAGATTGAACCTCATAGAATTTGGGGAAAAGCACATATCTCCTGTTTGGAATAACCAATTTGAATCAAATAAAATTGAGGTTATAGCTAACAATGTGTTCTTGCTGGACATATCAATAAATGTATTCATTTTTGTGTTTGAACTGAAAATCGGTGAAATCAGGACCTGAATGTTGACTCAACCTGTATAATGCAATGCAGTTATAAACCCTCCAAAAAGATCGCACCTTTTTTCTTCAATCGCCTGCATGTGTTTTGTATATATGGTTAACTCCCATGAAAACAGTGTAAAATGAACTTTTTGATGTCTTTGGTCCATTTCTGTGTTATGCAATGTTTTCTTGCTTGAAAAACTTCTTTTCTAGATAGATCTTGATGTTTTCTACTTGGATATATATACTTTGCTATACTTCTGATCGTGTTTTCACTAAAAATATTGCCCTCATATACCCCAAATTAGCGAAATGTCCATGTCCGCAGCATAAAAGTAAATTTTGCCATTATTAATTACAATACAAAAAAGTACACCATTTTCTACAAGATATGTCCTAATTTGTAGGGAACATTATAGCGATATTCCATGGTTAGAAAAAAAATGCACATCTTTTACGATGTTTACCTGTTTCAATTTCATATATCTTGTCCGAGATGTTGATGTTTATTACGTTACCTGCGACATATTGAGGATCAAAACAACTAATGGTAATACCGGCAGTCTTATTACAAATCTACTATCATCATTTAAAATGAAATAAATCGATATCTTACTAATTTAAAGAGATTACAAGGCAATTCAATATTTAGTGCTATTATAAGTTACATGAAGGTAATAATGCCATGGTTTAATACACATACATGCACAGTGCTATGTTACATCTGTCGATTTAGTGACCATGTTTATTACGTTATTCACCCTATTTACCCTACATCAAAAGAGCGAGTCAACAATAAAATAGAACCGTCTTTCGGTTGATTTCGGCAACTTAACTTTCTCAAATACCATTTACTAGGTATCGTTGAATACACTGAGGTGCTTTATACGTAGAATGTTATATTTCATTTGGTAGTGCTTAGTTCTGTATATTATCATTGTGGATATTTAGAATTTGAGGTATATGCTTGTGTCATTTAACACAAGTTAAGTAAGATTATAAGTGGTAAGCATAATATGTGGTAAACTGTTTGTTTGTTATTTCCTTGGTAAAAGAAGATTGAAGATGTGTTGTGATGTAAAACTAAGCGTTTGAAAATGATGTACTAAACAACTGTGACTATGTTTATTACGTTATCCATCCTCGTTGTTGGAATTGCATTCTGGTGTAATCAGGCGCGGATCCAGGGGGGGGGGGGGCGGAGGGGGCGCGCGCCCCCCCGGTAAAAAAATCAACAACAAAAAAAAAAAGGAAAAGAGGGGGAGAAAGGGGGAAAAAGGGAAAGAGAGAGAGGGAGAGGAAAGGGGGAAGGGGAGAGAAAGGGAGAAAGAGCCTTTAATTGAGTGACTGATTGGTGAATAAAGTAATGTCGTGATACGTCACATTTAGGCCTATAATACAGGCCAGGGCCGTAAGACACTTTTTTCAAAGGGGGGCGTTTTCCAAAAAAAATCACGGAAGATTTTTTTGAGTTAAATATGCGCGCGTAGCGCGCGAAAATTTTCGAATTTGCACCTAATTTTTGCACGATCGAGGTACATTTTGGCTCTAAACGAGCTTGTAGCAAAGAATATTGCATTTTGGGAAGACAAATGCGCGCGTAGCGCGCGAAATTTTTTCATCTGTGTACACATTTTCCGGGGAAGATTTTCAAAGGGGGCGATCGCCACCATCGCCCCCCCCCCCCCCCCCCCTTTTTACGGGCCTGCAGGCGCGACGTAATCGGGGCGGCCGAGCGGCCATGGCCGCCCCACTTTTTTGCAAAGAAAGAAAAAAAGAAGAAGGGGAAAAAAAGAGAAGAAACGGGGGAAAGGGATTGCTTTTCAATAATAATAATAATAAAAGGGTATTTATAATGCGCCTCACGTTGTGAACACAACCCCGAGGCGCATAACATACATGTATGAAAAAATATAAGAACATAATAAGGAAGCTATACAAATACAACATATCATACAAATATAAATAAGTAAATGATTAAAAACCACAGTACATTAACACAATGAAAATATAATGTACATGTAGGCCTACAATACATGAGATAACATTTTGGTCAAAAGTATACACCAGATCGCACCAAATGAGTATGAAAATTGATTTTTTTTCTACTTCTCAGGGAGGCACATCTCCCCTCAGACTCCCCCCTGTTGGATCTTTAAACCATGTATGCCTATATTTAAATCAAGAATATAAATATCAGTTATGCGCTACTTCTTTCGTGCATTGATAAAAAACAAAATATTTATTGGAATTAAAGAGGTGGCTTTTCAATAAAATTTTAGTCAAAAGTATACACCAGATCGCACCAAATGAGTTTGAAAATTGAATTTGTTTCTACTTCTGAGGGGGACACATCCCCCTCAGACTCCCCCCTGTTGGAGCTTTTAAACCATGTACATATTTAAATCAAGAATATATATCAGTTATGCGCTACTTCTTTTGTGCATTGATAAAAAACAAAATATTTATTGGAAATAAAGAGGTGGCTTTTCAATAACATTTTGGTCAAAAGTATACACCAGGTCGCACCAAATGAGTTTGAAAATTGATTTTTTTTCTACTTCTCAGGGGGGCACATCTTCCCTCAGACTCCCCCCTGTTGGATCTTTAAACCATGTATGCCTATATTTAAATCAAGAATATAAATATCAGTTATGCGCTACTTCTTTCGTGCATTGATAAAAAACAAAATATTTATTGGAAATAAAGAGGTGGCTTTTCAATAAAATGTTAGTCAAAAGTATACACCAGATCGCACCAAATGAGTTTGAAAATTGAATTTGTTTCTACTTCTGAGGGGGACACATCCCCCCTCAGACTCCCCCCTGTTGGAGCTTTTAAACCATGTACATATTTAAATCAAGAATATATATCAGTTATGCGCTACTTCTTTTGTGCATTGATAAAAAACAAAATATTTATTGGAAATAAAGAGGTGGCTTTTCAATAACATTTTGGTCAAAAGTATACACCAGATCGCACCAAATGAGTTTGACAATTGAAATTTTTTCTACTTCGGAGGGGGGCACATCCCCCATCAGACTCCCCCCTGTCCGAGCATAGCTCGGAGGGCGGTGCTGCGCACCGCATTGGATAGTCAACCACCACAAAATTCACGATTTTTCCGTCTAATTTTCAGCCCCCGGTAAACGCAATCTCTGGCTCCGCCCCTGGTAATTTACAAGTGTGTTTACCGCTTTTTACTCATTTATATTGTCAAATGGGCTTCAATGTATATCGACAAGATGTGTTTGTATACAAAATAAACTGCCTTGCTATATGTTGAATATATGTGTTTACATGTGTTTGTATATGTTTATTACGTTACCAAACCCAATAAAGTCAGAGTTCCAATGCCAGCGTTATTAGTGCAGCATAATATAATTGTTTCGGGGCTAACTTTGGAAAACACATTATGACGATTGGAAAAAGATACAATTAAAGATATATTTTATACTTTGCACAAAAATATTCATTTTGGAAAACCGTGCATTTTTTAGATTTAAAGATGAAGTTCATGAAATAATGTTGTCATGCTGCTTGTTACTTCGGTAGGATATTCCTCAATATATTTAGTTCAAACACTCAACTTATAGGCTTCATAATCGTCCATTTATTTATTCAGCATTGGCATACTACATCCATCCCACCCAAAGTCCCAAGCAAAAGAGAACCACCACATGTATTAACTCTAACATGTGCCTCTCCATCCCATAATGATTAGCTCACCCCCATCCCATAATAGTAATTAGTCCACCAATCACCTGCCTGCCCAGACCTTCCAGCATCCCCATTTTTATTATAACCAAAGATTTTCTATGGCCCCCAGCAAAACATGTGTTCCTCCAAGGATGTCTGGAGGGTTTACTTCCTGAGCCCACATCTAGGCCAGCTCCCTTATACCCATTAATCATATTATACATAACTTTATGAAACGCCCCTCCCCGTAAAAAGACTGTGTCAGTCTTCGAAGTGGAATGACAATTTAGAAACATTCCAAACATAAAAAAAATTCAAAAACATAAAACAATTAACATAAAATTCAATCCCATATCAAACAATTGAAAAAGCCATTTTTTAAAAACTCTAAACTATAACATGAAAGTTCTATAAACCTGACTTGAATGTCAGTTAATTTTCACAGTAAGTCCTCATTATCAGCAGCAAAGGCTTATTCGAGTCACTCGCTAATGTGCTTGGTTCAGCACACATAATAGTTTCTATGAGACACTCTGTGAACAATTTCAGCGTCAGAACATCGCCGACTGTAGATAGATGTTGTCGAAAGTTATATCCCATCCACCACTGATATTGTCATATGTTAATGTTATTGTCCACAAACTTGTTCCGCTCCAATGTTCTCATCATAATATAATAATATTGTCGCACAGTCACATTGTTTATGTCGTAGGCAAAAATCATCACATCATTATATCGTCATAATTTCACAAAGGTTTAAATAGTGAGGTGCATATATTATTTGGATACACAAGAACATAGATGCATTTTAAATTTAACTATAATAAATTGTAATACAAATTGTAAACAAATGTGCCACACCCCCTTTTTCGTGTATTCAAAACAAATAAATCATCCCAATTTTGCACTAAAACAACACTATTAAATCCACATAGCCAAAGATACCTTATCAACGTCAAACGCGCTTAATTTCAAATCCGAATTTTGTCTATTCCAGAATTCTAATATAATTTATCACCAACCCAGCCACATACAGGCATTTGCTTAGTATATTGACATGATCCCTATTGTACCATCTTGCCCTAGTCCACTCAGATACCCCCTGTCGTCCTTCCCGTCGCATGAACATACCGCGATCCCTAACTTCACCTACCCTTCCGATGCCACTTACATTTTCTCCAACAACCCCCATCAAACCATCACCTTCCTTTGGTACTTCTATAACTCTGTCCCTACTCGCCAACCCTTTCAACTTATCCAACCCCTTCCCAGTCTTCACCCCTGCCTTAAATACCACTGTACCTTCACCGCCCTCTATCCTTGTACCATCATTCACTTCACCGTTACCCCTACTTTTAACAACATTTACCCCTCCCATACTCTTTACCTCATATTCCCTTGCAACACTTTTTTCCGCAATATCCCTAACCACATATTTTTCACCTACACCACTAACACTATCCACTACCCCTTCCAAATGACTATCTTCTGCATTTTCCAATTCTAGAACTTCATCACTACTCTGTTTCTCACTAACCCTATCAACACACTTAACCTCGTCCCTACTCTGTTTCTCACTAACCCTACCAACACACTTAACCTTGTCCTTACTCTGTTTCTCACTTATCCTACCAAAACACTTAACCTCGTCCCTACTCTGTTTCTCACTAACCCTACCAACATACTTAACCTCGTCCCTACTCTGTTTCTCACTAACCCTACCAACACACTTATCAACCATATCCCTACGTCTTTCAGCAACCTCCCTAATCCTACACTGTTCCTCTCTTTCCTTCACCTGACGCTTTTCCTCCATTTCCAGAACCCTAAGTTTTTCATAATTAGCCCTATACCTTTCATCCAAAGCCCTACGCCGTTCATCCATCTCCCTATCCTCAGCAACCCGCTTTTCGATTTCATCTATCTCTCTAATCCGTTTCTCCATCTTCCTACGCTTTTCATCCGCCTCCCTATCAATTTGCCCTTCCTCCTCCCTAACAATAAGCTTTCCTTCAATTTCCCTAGCAATTCGCTTTTTATCCGTCTCCCTAATCCGTTTTTGCGCTTCAACACTAAGACAATAATGTGGCAAAATACCCCACTTGAGTAAGTCATAATTTACCACTTGTTCAACGGTGAGACTGGCAAACGCTCTCAACATATTTCTGTCCCAATCGTCATGACTGAGAAGCGCTGTTCCTAAATATTTGTGCCATACCTGTTTCTGCCATCCCTTCGCTTCCGCAACCGCCTCCAATCCAGGATATCACTACATGTAGGGTCTTTAAACAGCATCAATAGATGTGTTTTATCCAAAGTTCATTTCCCCTTTATTGATTCAGCTTGCCAGTTGAGCCAAGGTTTTTGGCCAGTAAATAGCTTTTATATTTTTATTCGCCACCGCTATTTTCAAACTTTATGACAAAATGTGAAGACCTAAAAACGATGCATAGTACTTGCAATTTACAAAATTACATTGCATTTTTTTCGCTGTAATTGATAGAAGTATGCTTTCGTAACTACAATTTTGTGTTTTGGGCATCACAGTTTGTAAACTCGTTCTGATTTAGAGCTGATTTTAGGGCAGTAGATAACGTAATAAACGTTGAACAAAATCTGCAAAAAAGTGATTTAATAATTTGAATTCAACGTTATATTTTTTTTAAATGCAAGGAGTGTTGTTCACAAAATTTTAAATCTAATATCCAGTACATGTCTACTCTTAAAAAAAAGCGTTATAAATAAAATTAGAGACAATTTTTTTTTCTTCATCTTCTGAAATCTCATTTGCACTATTTTTATGAGAGTTGACCATATCCTTTTTGTTATATGTTCATATCGTATTGCATATCAGTGACAAACTGATGTGTTCATCTTTCCAATGGCATCACATTATGCATTCTACCGGGTGGTTCAAAAGAAAATTGACCCAAGTTCAAAGAAATTTTTCAACCACATTTAAAGTTTCAGATAATTTCTGTTTGCTTAGTCTTAATCAGCAGTAAGTTTTGAAATTATCCTGATAAGATGGTACATTTATCTTGGTTGGTTCTTCAGATATGGTTCATTACAGAAAGCATGCACAAAGCTGCCTTGGCCACGGGAGCGTCCTTTAGTAGAGATGGAATGCACAAAGTGGACTTACACACGATTGGTCACAAATTGTAAAAATAGGAGAAAAAGAAACAAGGAGACATCTGAGACATCTGTCTGGTGCTCGACATTACCTACCTATTTGTATCTACGTTTCTTTGTTGAATGTGAATGGCACATAAGCATAGAGATTGGGATACTTTGTCAGGGCGGGCTTTTCAATTCTGAAACTAGAGCATGCTGTTTTGTTTAAGACAAAAACTAAATAACGCTCCCGTGGACAAGTCAGTTTTGTACATGTTTTCTGTAATGAACCATATCTGAAGAACCAAACAAGCTAAACGCGCCATATTTTCAGGATAATTTCAAAACTTACTGCTGATTAAGACTAAGCAAACAGAAATTATCTGAAACTTTAAATGTGGTTGAAAAAATTACTTTGAACTTGGGTCAACTTTTTTTGAACCACCCGGTATATGAAGACACTCACCCTTTTAAACATTACATCAGGCGCCTGACACTCTATTGTTCGAATCGCCGAAAGCATAGACGGACATGAATATACAATGAATAATCATATCAATGAATATACGTCATTTGTGACGTCGAAAATGAAAAGTACCAGACCATAGTGGACACGAACGGCCGTAATCTTTGAATCTCCGTTGATTTCAATGTTATGTCGGAGTGTTTTACCTAATTTCATACTGACACGACCTGAGTGATAATCAAACGGTCCCCGAACGATGCCCTGGCGCTGTTGAAGTCAGAAATATCATCGTTCCCTACAGGCCGAGCGTTCCCACATCGAATTTCACCTGGAATATTCGTCACACGAACCTATGTCCGCCATCGTCTGAATATCGAAAAGGCCCTCTGGAGAGTCAAGGGGACGACATTTTTTTCTACGCATGCGTCCGATCGCTTTGGATTTGTCCACTAAAATGTTGGACAAATGCCTAATGAGTATGTGCTGCATGGCAAGTGACACAACTTCTTGTAATGCGCTAATCAACCGTAGATCTAACCCCCCGGGCTCCAGCCAGTTTGGGGTGGAAAAGCCCAATCAGGAAAAGTTCACGGAAAAGATTCAGGCGTTGACGGTTCAATGGTATATCACAGATAGGCAAAGTGGGTATTTCCAGTGACAGTTGTATATCCCCTTGGTATATGATATTTAATTTTGACTAAAGCAGCCGACAATGCATTGATTGATGATAACATCCAGAAGTGGTTTGATGTGATACTAATGCCGCCATGAGGATCGAGCCGTGTAGCGAGGGGCCACGCCGAACTATGATCGAGAGTGACCAATAACGCGCCGCAATGCGGACCACTGGCGCGCGGCGGGCCGGCACATCCAACATGCGCGAATCAGTGGCATAGCCAGCTTTAAACAGGGCCATAGGGAGGGGGAGGGGGTGGACTTATCAGACAGTAAAAAGTCCGAGTTGTATACCGACGAAAGGCATGATGTACAGTCAATAAAACTATGTGGTAGTGCCCACATGTTGGCGAATATAGGGCCTACACTTACTTGCAACAGAGTGACGTGGAATCCGGGGGCCGACTATACGACCGTAACAGAGCGACAGTAGAATCCGGTGTTTATTTTTTTTTAAATTGAGTGAGGTATAAATAATAAATAGCTAGAAAATAAATACAAACAACAAAAATCTCCCAGAATTTGGGAACATTTTCATCTTCTTAATGACGAATAAAGATAAAGAAGTCCGAGAAACACAGTTATTTCCCTGCTTTGTTTATATAATTAGCGGCCAATGTTTTTAAATATACACGCTCGTTTACAAACAACCTGTATGCCTAACACGAAGTGCACGACATTTTCCCGACCAAGACTAGTATTAATGAACGGCCGCCAAAATAATACTAGTTTTGCGCAACCCAAGCCATCCAAAAATAGTAGTTTTGAGAAAGATACTAGTTTTGCGCAACCAAAAGTACTAGTAGTATCTTTCGCAAAACTACTAGTTTTGGGTGGTATTTTTCGCCCAAAAATAGTAGTTTTTGCGAAAGATACTACTTTTGGGCGCAGCACCGGTTCTGAGCACTTCTCTAGCCCCCGCTCTAGCCCGCCCGGCCTGTGGGCCTAAATGAGACACCGTGCAGCATAAAGTATTATGGAGAAAATGTGTACATATCTCCTAAGATTCTGGAGATTCGGAGTCTACCATCGGACCGGGCTTTCAGTTGACCTACGCATAGGAGCATCGTCGAAGCGAGAATGTCCCCTGTAACCTTTTTCAAGATCTTTGGCACTGAAATTAAAATGTTGGTTCATTATAGAGGGAATCCACTTTACTCATACGTGCCCGTAATCACCCTTCAAAGGTACAAGACTTGATCGCGTCTATCAATAGTTGTCTGATTGCCTTTCCACATAATATATTTCGACATGAATATTGCGTCTCCCAATTCGTTTATTAAAGCTAGCTAAATTTGGTAAGCTTTGGTACAAGAACCAACTTTCTTGAAATGAAGTTGTACCAAAGATTTTCTAGAAATTCATCGGTTGTACAGATTTAAAAAAATGGTAATCATGGTAGATTAAACATTGGTATAAACGGTCTCCTTTCTCATGTTGTACGATTGTCTATGGCCTGTTTTGGAAATGTGTTTGCTTTGTGTATCCAAATAGCTTACAGTTGTATAGCCTAGCTATCAAGCTATAAAAATGACATCTCTGAATGTATTTTAAACAAAGTGTGCAAAGGAGAAATGGTTGGGCACACTGGTAAAATGGTTTTACAACAAGTGTTGCTATCATTATCAAAGTGAACTCAACTTCAATCACTTATTTATCGAGCAATAATATATTGTTTTACGCATTTTAATTTGTTTAGATTATAAAGTTAAATAAATCCAGAGATAAATGATAGATAGAAAAATAGATTAAAAAAAGAATAGAAAAAAACTATTAAAGCATTGGTGGCCTTTATAAATTATAAAAATTGACATAAAAATGATGTTACATACATCCACAATCAAGTTTAATTTGTTTTTTTAAAAAACAAAAAAATAGAAAACAACAACGAACACACGAGATTCGAACCCGTGATTGCCGATTGCAAACGAAATGGCCAACGTATGCACGCCACAGAGATCGACGAGTGTAATTGTGTCAGTTTTATTATTTAACCATTGATTCTTTTATTTATAACGAACGGATTTTTATCGTGCCATTTTGGACATTTTAAACCATATTTATATGTTACTCTCGCACAAAATGTGTTTGTAATGTGATTATACTCCTTATTTTGGAAAGAATGGTAAAAACGTTGAAATTTCGAACACAATAAATGGCATCTTGTATACTGTTCATACGGTCGCTCGACTGAACGTTGTGTGACCTGTTGCATTGCATTATTCATGTTACGATCTGTTTATGTATGCTTTTGTTATACTTCTCAATCGCTCATCGCCAACTCTGTACAAGAAACTTCATGCGCTGTCCCAACGCTGTCGTTAGAGAACAATAGAAAAGTCCCTTCGACTCTCCAGAGGGCGTTATCTGCGACCTTTGACTGGGTTCACGGGGTTAATCATATTAATGAGCAAATATGCAAATGAGCTAAGTGTCCCCTCCTATTATATATACTCCTTGATTACATTATTTCTGAAATGTAAGTCGCATTATTATTGCACCCTCTTCTTATTTTAATTAGCTTTTTGATAACAATCGATTGTTGTGTGCATAGAAATAAAGCTTTTATTGAATAGGGCAGGATTTATTTTGCTTGAGTGCTTTTAACCTTCCTTTCTTTGGCGGAAGTTTTGAATATAACTTATAATGAGGTGTGGGGTTCATTGTTTGAAATGCTGGTAGAGCTAGAGAGAATAGCTGTAAAGATGAATTATGTGAGCCAAAATATGAAAATACGTTTTCATCGATTTTCGATTATGTCTTGCCACCGCGAAACAAAAAGAGATATTGCATTGAAATTAACAGAATAAGTAGGAAACATTTCCACCATCATATTGCAAATGTTTAAATTTGAAACACTATTTGTTTTGTATTTTTTATATATTTTTGAAACCCGGTATAGATCATTCTGAGACACACTGTACAAGGTGTTAGCTGGCTACAGACCCATAACTATACGGCAAACCGTAGCGAAGAGAGCGGATCGCCTAATGGCGTGGGGTTCGGGCCGCTCCAGGGTGCCGAAAAAAATTGCTCTCTTGTGGGGCATTTCACCTGCTGCCCAACACAACAATACATTGTTAGTCGTTCAACCGTGACAATGATTTAATGGTCAGAGTGTCATTGGAAATAGAACATCATATTCTTTCTTATGACATATTAATCTAAAACTCTGCCGTTGTTCTCCTGTAATTGATATAATTGATTATTCAATGTTGGTATCCTTTATTTTGATACACCCACCTTAAAGTACTAAATAATATATTTGACGATCGGTATAATACATGGTATATGTTGTCCATTGTAAACTTCTCCTTACTGTTCGACGTAGAAGATAGTCATGTATTAAATCTGCGAATCAGCCCTCTTATCTTTTTCCCGTAGAATTCCCTGATATATTTTTGTGTCGCCGCGTAAAATATCGGGTCGAGCAATGGACTCAACTGTAGACCAAGCCGCATTATTAAGAGGGTTTGAATGTTATGAGTGTCCACCGCGAAGAGATAAGTACAGTACGGTAGCATACTGACATACATGGCAGACACGAGGGCTGCTAAAGTCATCGCGGCTTTCATGTATCGCTTCTTGACAACTTTACCTCTATTGCCGTTACGTGCGTTTTCAGATGCTGTCGTTTGGTTTTGAAAAGGGAAACTTTGTGCAGGTAGCCATGTTTTTTTGCTTACCATTAGTATTTCAATCTCTCAAAACGTTCTATTTTGTGTTTTGTAGATACCATGGACACGATTCGACAAGCCGTAAACATAGGTATTCACAACTAAACACTTCACTTTGTCATTATGTCCTTTTTGCTTTTTTTCTCTCGTTTTAATGACCGCCTTGATACATACAATGAATTTCTAGTACAGGGATACTTATGTGCGCCAAGTCGTTTGAAGCTATGTGTGTTTCGAACCAAGATAAAGAACGTGTAGTATTTAGCCCTGTCATGAAATAACTCAACAACAAGTCATCAATAAATATTCACTCTCGTTCCCTGAACGATTGCATCTATTAGTATCGATCTGAACAATATGCACACATTATCCATTGTGCGCGTGGGTTCGAGTTTAGTTCTATAACAACACTGGGTGGAGAAGTTATGTACAATTATCACACATATAGTAAAATCAATCGGACACGGTGAATGTATGTGATAATTTAATATGTTGATATTGTTAGAAGTATTTACACTTTCACCGTGCCATCTCGTTTTTAACGTTAGTTTTGTGTCACAACAGTCACTACAAGGGCCATGTTGTTGTCGCAAGAGACTACCAATGCCCATACTAATCACCGCTCTATTCAAACACGCCATGTCATACAGGTGCTATGAAACACACATAGTATCAGTTCTTATTCGACATTTCAATAGAGATCATAATCCCTGTACTAGAAAATCTTTGATACATATGACTGATTCATCAGCAGCACAACGAGGAAGTCATTTGATTTTTTTGATATGGGACCTGTATTTTGTTGTTCTGGAGGAAGTTTGCTTATGTGTTAATTTAGGCTATACCCAATTGTGTTTGTGATTTAATTGGTTTGTCATGTTTATAAAAGCGATGTAAGGTTATTTACATAAAGCCCTGTATCAGTAAGTTCTATATATTTATCATTGTTGAGCAAAATAACTGTCTGATTTTTCTGGTTTTGGCAAATTTAATTAGGTTATACCGAATTGTACTTTGCAACTGATATTCTTTATAGGAATATTACAAGGTCACTTTACATAAGTTGCTATTATAAAGAACCGGTTCTATATTTTTGAAATATTGATTTTTTTTTCCCCAGTCAAATTGGCAATATGTAGCCTTTTGGTGCTCATTTCTATCATTATGGACGTTCATCACATGAGGTTGACCTCACGCCCGGGGAGGGGGGGGGGGGGGGGGGGGGGGGGGGGGGGGGGGGGGGGGCGTCAGTGAACATACCAAGCGGGTACGCATCCGCGTCCAAAATAAACGTCGAAACGGGTCCAGATTTCACCACACGACGTCGTCGACGTCTTTCTGAAAAAGGGGTACTTTTTAGGGGGGCATCGCACTTTAGGGTATCCATTACAGCATCGAGGTATCGATGTTTAGGGGTACTAATTATTGTTATGTGTGACTTTTCACATATTATACCATATCACACGCATATCTGTATAGATGTATGAATGGATGTAGGGGTGTATGTAGGGATGTATGTATATCTGTATGAATGTCACATAATTATGAATTAATATTATTTTTAGCATTACTACACTCTCAGAACAGGTATTAAAAAAAACATGTATTAAAAGAATGTTGATTAAAAAGTGTACTACATTGGTTAAAAATTAAGCGTTGGTTAAAAATAACTTTAATACTGCGTTGGTTAAAGAGTAAATATATGATTCATTTTTAAATTATTCAACGTTGGTTAAGGCATCATAATTTTAACCAACAAAAAGGTCATAACAAGATTCCCGCCAAAGAATTTCAATGGCGGGTAAAATATTTTGTGCATATTATCAAACCATATTGGAATAATGTTAGTTTTACATTGGCGCTCTTCAATTGGCATCATGTTGCCAACCAATATTGTGGTTTTTTTTCATTGGCGCTCTTCAATTGGCATCATGTTGGCAACCAATATTGGTCCAATAACGGGCACAATATACCAGGGGCGGAAAATGACACCATTTTATTTCATATACAAATTCTGACGTGGTGTAAAAATTGCCGCCGCTGTTTAAAGTTATCGCTTCCCGGTCTTTTGACTAGGATCTTGTGCCTTGTCCTGTGCCTTGTCCTGTGCCTCGTCCTGTGCCTTGTCCTGGGCTTGCCCTTTGACAAAGTTGGCCTGGCCACGGTTGGCGCCAA
>CM069449.1:52286051-52340671 GCA_035610835.1 Ophiura sarsii
CAAAATACCTCTTCATATATAAAAATTCAGAGGTATAGACCTTCCGGAATATTATCGCTACTCTGAGTTTCATGGACAATCCCATACGGTCATTTTGTCCAATCATATAATTGTATATCAAAATAAGCAGAAAGTAATCCTCTAACAGCTTAACATGGAATTTAGACATGATCACTCATGCATGGCAGATCCCATTCACTTGACAATGGCAAGAAGATTGCAAAAAATTGGATAATCCCTCCATTCAAATGACTGTAAATGCTCATTTCTTGCAATTTCCTTTTACGCACCTTACATTGCTTAATGAATGTGCTCAGCCATGCATGAATGCGTACATCTTAATTTCATACAGACATGATAGAGAATTATTGTCTGCTTATTTTGACATGCAATTGTTTAATTTATATTAAATATTTATGTGAAATATTTGAACTTCAATGAGTGTCAAGGAACTTCTTTTGACGAGTGTATATTTCGCATGAATAGTTTCGTATTATCGAAGCATACATACCGTATTATGATAACAATAAAGAGATACTAATACTAGAATCTTTTAATAATATAATATTCTTTGTATAAACAACAATCACTTAATTTAATGAAGTTTGAGATGGGCAAGTAATTGTGAAAACTACGCTGTATCTTGTTACCATGGTAACACTGAATTATCAAATAAATACCCAAACCTTTATTGAAGATTCAACGATATCAAAATAGTATACAACTTATTAGTTGATGTTATAGTGGGTTACTCTTTTGTTAATCATAATAAAATGCCAATATCGACTATTAAAACGGTTACCGGTGCACAAAATTAAATTTGTCTATAACTTCGTCCCTATGGATGGATTCTCGAAGAATGTTCTACGTCACAAACGTTCTTGATAATAAATTATTTGATTCAAGGGCAGTTCTTGATGTACGGATTCAATCCTTTGGTCGTAATTAGGTCGAGGCCGTATGTCACGGGGCAAAAATCCTAAAGTTGCGCAAAATCGACACATTTCCCCAAAGTTGCGATAAAGCTGACAATTTCAACCACTTCCTTATACAAATCTTGGCCGTTTCAAAAACACTTTTAAAGGGGCACTGAGAGATTTCACACAAAAAATAAAACTCAATAATTTTCACATTGTTTAGATAGATAATATAGGCCTACATAGAAACCCTCTCATGTAAGATTTCTTCACAAAACATCAGTAAAAATGAAAAATAAAGACATTTTCTCAGCATTTCCGAAGGTATATCAGTGCTTTTCACCTTTTTGGTATTTTGGTTAAAAGTCACCACCAATTGTATCAGGGAGGTCATGACTATAAGCATCACGTAACAAGCCATGGGTGGTCTTCAAGGTTATTTTGAATAAACATGAAAAAATAAGTGAGTAGCCATCTGTGGCCTTTTAGATGAATATGGGTAGTTTCGATGTGATCATATAGAAACTCAAAATGCTAGCAATTCCATGAATTTCACATGCAATTCTGCAAATCTTAAATTGTGGTGTTCCACAGGAATCAGTAGCGGGCCATTAGCTTTCACTTTTATTAGTTCTCCGCTACAGGATATCATCAAGTCTCATGGCATCAAATCTGTTATATATGCCGATGACGCACAGTTATTCGTGACGTTCTCGCCCAAAGACCGCCTTCAAGCCATCAAGAAAATTGAGTCTTGTATCGCCAATATACGATCTTGGTGCCAATTGAATACGTTGGTCTTGAATTATAGCAATTCATCTAAGTTCAGCAAATCATCTTGGGATCCGTCAATAAAGATCGGTTGTGCTACGATTCTTCCTTCACCCACTGCGAGGAATCGCGGCGTTATCATGGATTCTACTCTTTGTATGAGAGATCATGCACACAACGATTATTATTTATTTTAATTGATTATGTTCAATTACGCACTGAATGACGATTCTAATAAAAGAGCTCACTTCACACGAAAAGTGGCCAAAGCTGAATTTGAACATGCTCCCCCCCCCATACCCCCCCCCCCCCCCCCCCCCCCCCCCCCCCCCCCCCCCCCCTGTCCGTGTTACAGTTATATGGCAAGTTTGATAATTTTTACATCAAATATAATTCTTGTAGTATTATATAGTGATGAATTTGTTAACATTAGCTTAGCTCAGATATAAGAGACTTATTTTATGGTTGAATATCGGCAAAATAGGCTGCGGACTCCAGTCACTTGATGCATCGCCGTGTAAAAATTGACTGCAGTGCATCACTAAATAGCACGCCCTCAAGCCGAACGTCCTCCCGTTTCGGAGCAGACTGATAATAGCTGCTAGACGTTAATCATGTGTGGTAGTCTAAAGAAGACCAATTGATTTAAACTAAATGTATCACAGGGCTGCTATAACAGATGGGAAATTGTTCAGAAACATCTCCGTTATGTAAAAAAGGCAATATTCCTGTAGCTACCCCATGTAATTTATAACGGGTTCTAAGATGTACCCTTGTGGAAACAATTTCACAAATAGCAGCCATTGCAAATAGCGCTTTGTTGTAACTAAACCATTGAATATGTCACTGATACCCGCAAGGTAGCTGATTTTACAATGGCGATATAAAACAGACATAGAATTTGTATGGAATACATGTATATTGTATATTCATTTTATGTTTTATTGTTAGTGCAATTTATTTTCAAATGTATTCTGTGGTTATTAAAAATATATTGGTATTTTGTAAATTGTTTATGTGTAATGAAATTACTCCTATGATCATCTTTACAGGGTGAGTCAAAATATTTAGGTCCCGTTTTCAAAAAATCAGGAAAAATACTTCTTTCGTAATTTGGTCAATTTCCTCATTGATTATAAGAGGAAGAACACCAGTCCTCTTCATACTTAGTGGATATTTCAAGACAATACCTAATTGCGCGCCAGAATGACAACAAATTTACGACAAAGCGCGCGAAATCCGAAGTGTTCCAAGAATACATGAATTAAGACATCAGCTGATCCAGAAATCCTCTAGAAACACTGGATCAATAACATCTTCATTCCTGAAGAAACAACCAGAGAAGTAGGTTGTGAAACGTCGATAATAGTGAGTACACATGGATTTGTTAAAAAGAAAATTCCAATTCTTTCATGAATTAAGACAATTTGGTGGATGTTACCGCTTCTGCAGTTTTAGTTATTCACACAGCATAACAAACTTCTTTATAATTAAAAAAACCTTTTGATGAATAGGCCTAGGCCTATATAATTTACTTCTTTTTGTTTTTTAAATCTCTGATAATTAAAACGATATTGTATGCACACTGTTTTTATGATATGATATAACAGTTAGTAGGCCTATTGCACAAACATATTCATTCATAACAATTACTAAGGTGCGCACACGGTTAAGTTATTTAACACAAGAACTGTTTTACAAAATTTGATCTGTTCCTCCATCAAATCAAGTTCGTTTAAAATAACAATTTCCTATTTTAGTAAACATTTTGTTAACACTTATCTCATAAATGTTCGTTAAGTCTTTTAGTATTGCTCGAAAACTATTAAAATAATACACATGTATATCTTCGCATTCCACATACAACGAATTCATAGCAATCAAGTAATGTAAATGATGAGTTGTATGTAAATGCAGGCACTCGTATTGCGCTAATCCTAATAAATGGAGGCTATTTGTCGCATGTGACATGTATGTGATGGTCTAGAGCTGGATTCAATATGTTCAGTTCTTCCTTCAACATGTTCAACTTGCGCCCTATCCCAAGCCCCATTCAGCAAAAACTGTTACTTTCATAGTGGTAATGTCATGAATGTGTAAGTTGGAACAGATTGAATCTCATAGAATTTGGGGAAAAGCGCATATCTCCTGTTTGGAATAACCAATTTGAATAAAATATAATTGAGGTTATAGCTAACAATGTGTTCTTGCTGGACATATCAATAAATGTATTCATTTTTGTGTTTGAACTGGTTTTAAAAATATAAACCCCTCCACAAAGATCGCATATTTTTTCTTCAATCGCCTGTGTTTTTAAACATTACATTATTTCTGAAAAGTCGCATTATTATTGCACCCTCTTCTTATTTTAATTAGCTTTTTGATAACAATCGATTGTTGTGTGCATAGAAATAAAGCTTTTATTGAATAGGGCAGGATTTATTTTGCTTGAGTGCTTTTAACCTTCCTTTCTTTGGCGGAAGTTTTGAATATAACTTATAATGAGGTGTGGGGTTCATTGTTTGAAATGCTGGTAGAGCTAGAGAGAATAGCTGTAAAGATGAATTATGTGAGCCAAAATATGGAAATACGTTTTCATCGATTTTCGATTATGTCTTGCCACTGCAAAACAAAAAGAGATATGGCATTGAAATTAACAGAATAAGTAGGAAACATTTTCACCATCATATTGCAATTGTTTAAATTTGAAACACTATTTGTTTTGTATTTTTTATATATTTTTGAAACCCGGTATGGATCACAGACCCATAACTATACGGTAAACCGTAGCGAAGAGAGCGGAGCGCCTAACGGTGTGGGGTTCGGGCCGCTCCAGGGTGCCGAGAAAAAATTGCTCTCTTGTGGGGCATTTCACCTGCTGCCCAACATAACAATACATTGTTAGTCGTTCAACCGTGACAATGATTTAATGGTCAGAGTGTCATTGGAAATAGAATATCCTATTCTTTCTTATGACATATTAATCTAAAGCTCTGCCGTTGTCCTGTAATTGATATAATTGATTATTCAATGTTGGTATCCTTTATTTGGATACACCCACTTTATAGTACTAAATAATATATTTGACGAATCATCATCAGATTTTAAGCAAACAATGTGTTTACTAGATTATAATATTATATCCTTATAGTCAATTTCAGGATACTATGATCGCTATACGTGCTATCGGTATAATACATGGTATATGTTGTTCATTGTAATTCTCCTTACTGTTCGACGTAGAAGATAGTCATGTATTAAATCTGCGAATCAGCCCTCTTATCTTATTCCCGTAGAATTCCCTGATATCTTTTTGTGTCGCCGCGTAAAATATCGGGTCGAGCAACGGACTCAACTGTAGACCAAGCCGCATTATTAAGAGGGTTTGAATGTTATGAGTGTCCACCGCGAAGAGATAAATACAGTACGGTAGCATAGTGACATACATGGCAGACACGAGGGCTGCTAAAGTCATCGCGGCTTTCATGTATCGCTTCTTGACAACTTTACCTCTATTGCCGTTACGTGCGTTTTCAGATGCTGTCGTTTGGTTTTCAGATTCTGTCGCCGCTTGGCTCACGTTGGTAGGCCTACTAGCAGTAGTTAATTCTCCTCCAATTGTTCTGCTTCCGCGTATCCTAACCAATAGCCGGTTGACAAACACAGCACTGAAGATACCAACTAAAAGAAGAGGGAGAAGAAAGTAGCACACAGAGACGTAAAGACCGAACCAATTCATCCGTCGAGGAGGGAATGGACAGCCTTGCTTAAAGCTAAGACTGGCAGCTTTTTCGTTATTTCTCTTGGCGTAATTCCACCAGCTAAGCTCATATAAAGAACCGACGAAAGTGATCAGAAAACAACATCCGATTGTCACTTTAAGACGCAATGTTGTCACCAATTTAACGTACTTAGAGTAGTTCATAGTGACAAGCAACACTCGGTCAATGCTAATCGCTACTAAAATCATATTACCAGCGCTGTAGACGTAAATCAAAGGCACAAAGATCATGCATCCGATTTCGCCAAAGGGATTTCCGGTGTCAAACGCGGCAGGAACTCCGTAGAAAGAGAGATAGAATACGCCCCAAAATAAGTCTGTGATAGATAAGGCATATATCAGTATATTACTTGAATGCGTACTCAAACTGGGAACTTTAACGAAGGCGATTATTGTCATCGAGTTTGCGATGATGGTACCGGTATGGATGATGCAGGTGCATACGCCATACACAAATAATATATCTACAGCCATGTCGAGGAATAACTAACCGATCAAAACGGGAAACTGAGAATACGTAAAGAATCGGCACTGTTGTGTAGCTATCTAATGACATCACGTCTTATAGACGATTCTTAATTGGCGGCATTTCCGTCGAAGAGGGCCCTCGTCAAACCATGATCGGGCTCTCGTCAAACCATGATCTGAGAATGCTCAGAGCAATTATCGCTCCGATAAACATTACAATCTCCATGCCGGCAATGTGAATTAAGTAATGAACTGTCAACTTCTAAATTTTCCTCGGTAGTTTTGGTCACCAGCAAACATTTAATTTCAAACTAGTGGGAATAAATAGTTTATATGTTTAAGTTAATTCCACGAATGTAGTAAGGTCAAATATTGAACAGTTCAGAAGAACGAAGAATTTTTATGATTAGTGCAAAATGTTCACCCCCATTGAAACTAAATCACTCTCGTATTGAGTACATCACTAGCCTCGTTTTCAGTCACGTCAATCCCTCTTCGACGCCAAATACGCCAATTTAGAATAACGTCTAATAATGTTGAACTTGAACCAAATTAGTAGGGTGTTTGTATTGCGAGTCAATGTCACACTGCGTGTTCGTATCCAGCAAACCAACAATCATGACAATGGACCTACGGCACCATATTAATTCCTGGCCACAGTCAGGTCAAACACGCGGGCGCGTTACGATCAGCTCATTGCGCATGCTTGACTAATAATAAAATTCTGGGAACTTGAGCGATGTCCCGATATCCGGATCTTATGTGGTGCACATCACGGATGTCAGTTTCACCGTTTTGGGGGTGATATTGACCTCGTGAACATTTACGTGAGGTCGGGGGGGGGGGGGGGGGGTCAGTGAACATACCAAGCGGGTACACATGCGCATCCAAGCACCTCTGAAATGGACCCTAAATGGTGGCGTAAACCAGAACACTATTTTGATACCCTGAATGACGTAACACATACATACCCCGTACCTTAAACAGCGTTACCAACACTCAATAATGCAACCCGAAATGGTTGGTTGGTTAAAACCGTAACCAACAGCTGTTGGTTAAACTTTTACCTGTAGTTGGTTACAATTTTTAATCATTTTTTTGACGCGGATGCGTACCCGCTTGGTATGTTCACTGCCCCCCCCCCCCCCCCCCCCCCCCCCAATCCCTCACCCCTCCCTCGGGCGTGAGGTCAACCTCATGTGATGAACGTCCATAATGATAGAAATGAGCACCAAAAGGTTACATATTGCCGATTTGACTGGAAAAATCAATATTTCAAAAATATAGAACCGGTTCTTTATAATAGCAACTTATGTAAAGTGACCTTGTAATATTCCTAAAAACCAGACAGTTATTTTGCTCAACAATGATAAATATATAGAACTTACTGATACAGGGCTTTATGTAAATAACCTTACATCGCAATATATAAACATGACAAACCAATTAAATTATAAACACAATTGGGTATAGCCTAAATTAACACAAACGCAAACTTCCTCCAGAACAACAAAATACAGGTCCCATATCAAAAAAAATCAAATGACTTCCTCGTTGTGCTGCTGATGAATAAGTCATATGTATCAAGGCGGTCATTAAAACGAGAGAAAAAAAGCAAAAAGGACATAATGTCAAAGTGAAGTGTTTAGTTGTAAATACCTATGTTTACGGCTTGTCAAAACGTGTCCATGGTATTGGTATCTACAAAACACGAAATAGAACGTTTTGAGAGATTGAAATACTACTGGAAAGCAAAAAACATGGCTACCTGCACAAAGTTTCCCTTTTCAATACCATGTTTAATTTCCCAAAACAGTCACGATACCGAGAAGTTATTGACGTGAATGGTGGACACTGCTATTTAGTCATGCGTGAAAAATAACCTTTTTTTATATTTCTATTAAAGACCAGTTAAAGAAAGAAAAAGCTGTATTTTTCAATTGAAAATAAAGAAAATTTAATGAATTTTAAAAAGCTCTGGAGACAAATTTGAACCTTTCTTGCATACGACTTTGTTGAAAAGGGCCAACTTATCTGAAAACATCATTTGGGGGAAATGTTAATATTTTGGAAAAAGTGAACATGATATTGAAAAAGAAAAACCTTCTATGGGTAGGCAAGCGTGTACCCTTTTCTTAAAAATTTCATTTTCTCAAAACGTTCAATTGTGTCTAGAGTTATCCAAACAAACGTGATTCACTTTTAGGGGGTGGACTTACTTTTTGAACCCTTTATATGAAACATTGAGAATATTCAGCACATTTGTGTTACAGAACATAAAGTCGACCAGAAAGTAACCAGATCTACAATAGATTCGTTTTAAGAGTGCACTACACTCAATAAACCCCTTACCCTTAAAGAGTGCTATTAAACTAAATGGCACAGTATGCATGACAAAATCCTAAATTTAAAAGACTTGAAAATGAAGACAATTGTGTAAATGCCTAGGATTTGTGTATCAATAATGATTAATGGAACATCACCTCTATGCACACTTGACTATAAAATGTGAATATCATCTAGGTAAATTAAAAAAGTGAAGATGCGAACGAGCTTTGCATGCGAACACTCCTGACACTTCTGAGGCCAAGTTTGATGGAGCAATGACAGTTTTCAATATATAACTCAGTTATTTATAAATCTTATGAATCGATCCAATCAGCCTAAGGTGAATATATACTTTAAGTCTTCAATATTTGGTCTTAAGAAATCCAATTAAGCATTCAACGATATATGTAAAATTGACAGGTCACTTGAGTTCGACACATTCTTTTACGTCTCCAATCAACAACAACATTCATAGGATTATTTGCAACCATTCATGGTTTGTAAATAGAATCTAGAATGACCATAAAATATCGATGTAATATTTTCTTATTTCCGCTGAAGCGGACACGCGTAAATGTAGAGCTCAAGGGGGAATGTGCGAATTATATTACATACAGAAAACCTTCTTATTTCTAATGTCATTTTTGTTTCAAAGGTTCTTTGTTTGCAAAGGCTTTGAAATATACTTTATTTCGTTCAAATCGGTGGTATAATTGTAGAGAAGTGACCAATTGTCTAAACTACTCTTAAAATGACTTGGGCCACTTTGCGTCTTAAAAGTAACAGAAACAAAGAGAAGCTGGAATGAATGAATCCTTAGTGAAGTGACTGTTTTTAGAGGTAAACAATGGCACATTGTACGAAATTGGATACTCAAGCGTAACATATCTTAAAGAAACTTATTTTTATGCTTCATTACCCAGTTGTGTACGATTTACTAATGTTTACCTCTAAAACATTTAATTCACTGCTTTGCGATTATACCACCGATTCGAATGAAATAAAGTTTATTTCAAAGCTGACGACATTTCCTTTGCAAGCAAAGAACCCTTGAAACAAAAAAGACATTAGAAATATTTGTAATACTATTTTTGAAATTGTATAACTTTTTTTGTTACACCCTGTATACATGTATTGGCATTAGTAATTTGTTTTATCTCTCAAGTTGAAACTACAGAGCACCTCTTAGATTCTGATAAATCCAGCTCAATCAGATATGAATAGTATTTTTGTTTTTGTTTTTGATGTAGACAGTTAATTAGTTATAAAGCAATTGAGGTAACGTTAAGACAAAGCCTTATATCAATTGGTGCAATCTCATTATCATTCTTGAAGCGTAGTACTTTGAGCTTCGCTTATTTTGGCAAGTTTTATTAGGCCATCTTAAATTTATTAATAAAAGAGCTACTTTCGTCTGTTCTCAAGTGCTCAACAAAAGAAAGTCATACACTTTGTGTATGTCTTATAGAGTGGCTTCCAATTATGTGTTGACCAAACAGGCTAGATAGACATTTGGATGAATATTTTTGGCACAATTTGGTACCATATTTGCCACAAAACAACAAAAGATTAGCCATGATAAGCACCAGTTAGGCGTGGCGTCGAAACGGATCGACGGATCTTGCTGACGTACTCAACTCACATCCTCAAGTTCATTTCCCGAATATATCAAGTTGGAATACTCAATTGTGTAGATTTGACAATCACGATCAGACATAAAGACAGCGCAAGCAACATTCACATCCCCAATATTGCTGACACGAGTTTAAGTGGGCAATATAATAGCCACTTCACACGTCAGACACTACCTATTGTTGTGGATAGGTCATAAACCCTAACTGGCAAAACGTTATCGATTACCGTCTCACGGTCGAAATAAACTTGTCTCGTTCATGTCGTGTGTATAAATAGGCGTGTACATGTAGGGACGGTAATTACTGTTTTATTAATTAGCAGTATAGTCCCTGTTGTTTTTGTCAACGTCCTGGGACGTTGACATTTGAATTCAGATTCAGGCCTTGTGGTAGAGTCTATGAATTGCTTTCATGTATCTTGAATCAGTATTTGTACCCAGATGTCTTTAAAATGTATATTAGATCTGGAAATGAAAATATGAACACATATGTTGTTACAATTGTGGAGAAATGGTTTAAATAATATAAAAAAACGCAAAAAACGCGGTCAGTTTACGAAACTTGCCACAGTTTACTTATTTTTAAGTCGATTACTGTCATACTTTGGGAGGATAAACTAGATTAACCAGGCTTTATACAAACAACAAAAATGGTTCAATGCACGCATCAAGGTCAAATGGTCGTTTCAAATCGTGCACAATGTTTTGTTGATTCACCCTGTATACACAATTAACGCATTAGTACGATAGACATTGATCCATGCGAGAATAATTGTGGGTTTTTTTAAACCACAATCCAAATACGCCTGCTAAACATGGTATTCAAACATTGCATTTTTTGATTGATGATTTTCATCGGAAATGTTAGTACTTTATTGCATTATAAACGCTAACAAAGCGATGATATAAACGATTGAAGCATTTGATTATCAATGATTGCATTAACTGAATGCTGTAATTATTATTCCAAATTTATAATCTATGGGGTGAACCATAACTGAGCCATACTAATTTTTAAATTGCATTTTGTCATAAACGATTATTATCTCAGATCAGTAATACACATCGCAAAATAAAAATAAAAATAATTTAGACCCCTTGCAACTACTATGGATTAGATATTTTAATCTCGTATAAAACTCACATTTAAAGCATTGCTTTATAGGCTGCAAATCACGGTTTAATATTTATTTATTGTCAACATATTCCTCCTCCTTCTAGACACAGTACACCGTATACAACTTATGTAATATCCATTTTACAATAGCCGTCGCCGTCAATCGGCGTCAGATACAACCAAAACGGGAGCTCCGTTAATCCACAACTGCTCAAGTTGAGGCCCAGTTATCGTCTGCCTAGTATTTTTGTTAGCAATATTTATTCCAACCGCAATAACAACTTCCAACCAATCACAACACGACCGCCATCCGTCACTAATCGGCTGACGCAATTATTTGTACTATGCATGTGACAACAAGACTGTGATTGGTTAACTAACAATGTCCACGCCTAGCGTGATATACATGTAATCACTGATTGGACAGAAGTTCAGTGATCACGCATGACTAAGCTGAATTCATTTGACCTATAACCTCAATTAAGCGTTTTGATAAGAATAAAATAAGTTCCCAAATATCAAATTATTGATCCTGAATAAAACATTTATAACAACGGTAAAAGTTGGAATTTAACATCTAAAACAATTTCAGTAACTTTAGAAACATAGAATTTATCGTGTAATATAATAATTCAACATAATCATTCAACATCCAAATACTTGAGACAAAACTTTCGCCAATTAGAAACATTGAACTTTGAATCTGAATTAAAAGATGGCGGCGCCCAGTAGACTTTGGTCTAAATTAACGAGTGCAAAACAAACACTGTTTACTCAATTTGTATGACGAATTTCAACATCAGACAACTCAATTATGGATTAATATCAAGCTAGGATTTAAATCGTGAGTATCTATGCTTATCAACAACAGTGGTTTAACATAAAACGGCCGCAGAATTTATGACTGTAGAGACTAAAATATCGGACCGTCGTAGGCATAATAAATGTAGCTTTTGGCTTGATCGGGCACATACAATATAGAATTATGACAACAAATCATGTATATAAACTTCTTAACAACATATACAACATTCTACTCACCATGCATCGTGCAAAATGTGAGGACTAAAGATTTAGTCCGGTTTTAGGCAAGTAAGCTTATTATTTTGACCTTTTTACTAATCTTGCGTTTTTAACATTAGTCTCAAGGTTCATGATAGGCACAAATTTAACATCAAAAGAGGTGTAGTATTCTGACCACAATGTGGTATTCATTACAACACAAACTAAATTTGATAGCAAGGCCTACGCTATGACCTAGGCCTATTGCCCTATTGTAAACAACAGTATTGAAATCGCGGGCCTAACCATATAAAACGATAGTCATTGTCATAAAATATGCACAAATACTTGGATAGAATATAATTCTATATTCTATAACGTTTAAAAAAAAATGAATCGAGGGGCTCAAAAACCGAGGTTCATTACACTACCCCCATCACTAAAGACTGTTTTGTCCTCAAAACAGGCATGTATATGGTTCTCAAAGTAAGCATAACAAAGTAGTTACAATATTATATACACATGTATTGATTTATAAATGAAAGTATAGTTCAATCTGATAACAGGCTCTTCAAAATAATCCAATCGAAAGTTCCCAGTACGTATCTCCTCATGCTATAACAGTTAACATTGAGTTTTAGCCAACAGCACTGAAAATTAGTTATATATATATCGGTTGCAGTCATTATCATTGTAAAAAACGATGCAGTTTAGTCAAACTGTCCGATGCTTGCTTTGCGAGTTTACTACAACTGCTCATTCCAAAAATACAAATTTGTATCTCAGCAAAAATCCGAGGGTAACTGTCATTAATCATTCCTAAAACAGATTGTCCACTCTGAACTGCATCATTTTCTTGAAGATCACCTCTGGATGAACATCCTTCGCTTAAAGCACGAAAACTTTCTTCATAGTTCTTCAGCCTTCTTCAAGATTGCCGTCATCAAAATCGGTGTCCTCAAGATCGAAGTCCTTAGTTTCTTCATCTCCAGTCTGATCGCTCCTTTGCCATCGTCTGACCGCTCCTTAGTCATCGTCTGACCGCTCCTTAGTCATCGTCTGACCGCTCCTTCATCATCGTCTGACTGCTCCTCGTCTTGTCAGACTGCTCCTTCGTCAACGTCCATCAATATTGATCTAGTATGCTCTTTGCTCAAAGCCTGGTTACAATTGGTGTTCCATCCCCTGTCACCAGTACCACGGAAGGACTGGCCTAGTCGTTCCATTGGTGCGTGTGAAAAGTGTCATGTTCCTGGATTGGAACCTGAGGAAACCTGTTCCCCTTGGGGTACGGCCCATTGGACGATAATCAATACCATGTGCTGGAGACTCATCAGTCAAAACATGGTCTTCCGGTGACCCGTGCGAATTCCCTCAAATATTGAGAGTGCATATCACCAATAACCTATGATTGTGCCGGTGGAGCATCAACTGATGTGGATAGTCAGCCTAGCTCCATCATCGGACTTAAAATACCACCAACGAGTGCCGTGTCTACCGTCGCGAGCACGCACACCTCCACACATCCTGCCAGCAGGACTCGGAATTACCCAAATAGCCATGGCAAAACTCATCATGACTGTACCGATCAGGCCGAACCTTTACTGTTGGAATTTCCTCTGTGACGCCCAAATTCTCATCCTGATGCAGGACACTTGGAACGTCATCATCGTCATTGGCTATAGGCTCATCGCACTCCTCGGAAAATTGGCCTCCCATTTCATTGTAACCAATTAAATTCGCTTTCTCTCGTCAAAAACACAGCTATCAAACCAGCCATCAAATCAAAGTTATATTATCAATTCTAAATCTTTTGGAGTTTGCATGCACAATATATTTATAGCATTAGGCGTATGTTAATAGCTTACAGTATATTATCAACAAAATATGTATTGTATTGATATACATACTACACTATTTTGATAGTTGGGAGATTGAACTAACATGTCAGATAGTCGGATCTTACATGGAAATAACTATTTCTGTAATTATAAATTCTCCTAGAAAACTATGGCATAGCATGAACAGTGCTGTCTTAAAAATATAAATTGTACAATGTCATCATTGGAACTGATTGGTCAAACGTATTGCAAATTCATACTGCCCGGATATAACAAAACACCCCTCTTTAATGAGTGGAATAGTCTCATTTTGGGCTATTCCTGATATTAATGGTACCCCCCCCCCCCCCCCCCCCCCCACCCACATGGAAGGTGTGTGAATTCTTCAAACTACTTTTTCGCTGGTGAGAATTCCCCAGAAAACATCCATGTCCCTTCAGAATGGTATAGAAGGCATAGGAATTCCCAGAATTGTCTGTTAACAAATGTTTGCCTTCTATAGGGGGGGGGGGGGGGGGGGGGTACCATTAACTTATGGAATAGCACATTTCCATCGCACTATTGTAAGTACATTTAAAGAATATTATTGTAATTTGCTTAATATACTAGCACGAGTTTTATGTTACGATGCATCATCACAAAACCTGACTTTTCACATATTCAGGATTTTTTTGTAGGAATTACCCATGAAAATAATGGAACAGTCCAATTTTATTTTATCTTATTAACTTTATTTGTAGAAATGAACAATATTGGTCTTGTTTGTAAGAAATAATTATTTTAAACGCAACATTCATTCAGTTGAGAGAACTAATTTACTAAATTAACGCCAAGTATGAAAATACTAAAATCTGTATTTTCAGAAAATGGCCCGAGTATATGGTGTGAATATATTAATAATGAACAAGTCTCCGTCGTTTTTATTTGTTGAATTGTTTCATCTATGTCTATTGGTGCTCTGAGGAAAACAACAATAAAAAAAAATCACTGGCAATTTTGCTATGCTATTGCAAACTTGACCTTCATTTTGCCTTTTCTCCATTTAATGAAAACCCTGAAAATGCCATTATACCCCCCTCTAAAAATGGAACAATCCAATATCTTAACATTTTTTTTATTATTGCATTGTAAAGACAAAAGATGAATGTTTGATGGAAAGCATAACTGAAATGATATTATAATGTTGTCAGTAATTGGCACTAGTCTGAAAATTGTGAAAAATTACTTTTTTCACTTCTGAAAATGTACTATTAAGGGTCATTATTAGGGGGGTCATATATCTCCCAGTAGGGGGGTACCCAGAATTTTTTATTACCATCATTGTAAATCTTCATGGACATGTATCTTATCCCCAAAGTACAACAAAAATTGGCCGACCCCCATCTGCACACCTCTGCCTGACTCTCTCAGAAAGTTCTTCTTAAATGCATTGTAATGTGCGTAATTAGTCCAAAGTGGCTTCAGCAGTAATGAAGTAATGCGGCTTGAGAGGTAGGGGTTAATAAAGTAGTGCGTGTATACATAGGCGTGTACATGTAGGGACGGTAATTACTGTTTTATTAATTAGCAGTAATAGTTCCCCTGTTGTTTTTATAATTATTCATACTATAATAATTGACTCCAAATTGTCGATGTTACATAATTTGTGGATAATGTATTTGTCATCATTCCTTGCAAGATGTATATTCAAAAGGTAAATGAATATTTTGAATAAATAAACTAATAATGTTCAAAGTTGTATTTTTTACTAAATAATTACTATGTTGTGGCAAGTTGATGAACTCTGCACGCCCATAAACCCTAAATAGACTTGTTTTAACCAATTTCATACTGTGCATCGCATCCTCAAAGTGTTGGCTATTTCAAATTTGAAATAATATTAACATTTTCCACGCGGCTATTGGTTTTATATTGTATTGTATTGTATTGTATAAAACAGATTTTTCAGAAACCTTTCATTCTTTCATTCATTCATAAAGGTGTATTAAGTGTAAATAAAGCTAACCACCAGCAGATTTGGGGAATTTTCGGAAGAAGGGGGTCAGCAAATTTGTTTCATATTATGTCTATGAATACCTTAAGACAAACCATCATTCATGGTGGGCATAAAAATCTCAGTGTTTCTAGATTATATTATACACGCGGTTCAATTTTCACAAATTTGACACCTGGAAAATGAACTTTTCAAATCATGAGCAAAGACAAATGGCACTCCCACCATGCATGTGCATGTAAATATTTCCACATCCATTTTTCATTGGCATATAGTAAACATATTTCTTGTTATATATTTTTTCAAATAATAGACCTGCAGTGTTTCTAGTTTTTAACAATGAGAATTCTTATTTCCTCAATTTTCCATTTGTTTATGTCAAAAAGTGATGTTTCAAATGTCTGCTGTTCTCAGTTGGACAGTGGTTCAGGTGTTAGTTTGTATGTTGGTTATAAAGAAGAGCCATGGCCCCTCACAGGTACGAAATAAAATCATTGTATTTTAACTATTATGTTATAGAAACACTGGGTCATAACATAGACAAATTTTAAAGTATCAAATTCCAATTTTCACAGTATCTTCCGCATTTTTGGCAAAAATTTTCATGAATGATGATTGAATTCATTTAAAACTATTCAATGGTAACCCTAAATTATTTTCAAGAAGTTCATGCATCAGTGTTTCTAGTCTAATGGTACTTTTCAGTGAAAACTAATTATGGGTATGACATTCAAAATGGTCTAAACTGGAAAAGATATGTGGTTGGTTGGTTCGGTCCTGTCATGACTGACAGCTCGTGACCTTACAGATACTACGCCACAAATAACGATTTTCAGCAAAGGAGTAACAATCACGGAGCGGGTGTCCAGTAATCAACTTTATTTGGTCAATCCACCGGGAACGAGGTCTGCCTCTCTTGCGCTTCCCTTCAATCATGCTTGCATGATCATCTTCTCCAGGTTATTACCCTTGCGACGTGAGATATGGCAAAGTAGCTCAGCATTTGAGTGTTGATAGCATGAAGAAGTCGTTTAGACACCCCTATTTCTTCAATAATACTGGCATTGGTCCTTCTCATTGTTCATACGATACGAAGCATACGCCTCCAACACCACATCTCGAAAGCAGCTATTCTGTTTTTGTCAGCTTTGGTTAGGGTCCACGTCTCACACGCATACATGGCAATTGGATATACAAGGGCTTGGACAAGCCTGGTTTTTGTTGCTCTGGTTATTCCTCTGTCAGCCCAGATCTTACTTAGCTTGATCATTGCTGATCTAGCCATTGTTAAACGGTGTCTAATCTCTTGGCTGCAACCACCCTCTTTGGTGATTAGAGATCCACGAAAGTTGAATTTTGAGACCAATTCCACCTCATTACCATCAATTATGAGAGGCTCTCCAACACCATCTGTGCCTATGGACATGATCTTGGTCTTGCTGACATTTAGACGTAGGCCAAGCTGCTCACTCTCCACCTTGACTTTCTTCAGGAGTTCCGCCATCTCTTCCATATTTGTTGCAAACAGGGTGGTGTCATCAGCATAACGTAGATTGTTTATTTGGTATCCACCTACTGACAGCCCCCCTGGCCAATCATCCAATGCACGCCTCATTATAGACTCTGCATAAAGGTTGAAGAGTGCTGGTGAAAGTAAGCACCCTTGACGTATTCCCTTCCCTGACCTAGAGCAAACCAGTCACTATTTCCTGTCTCAGTGCGAACACAGGCAGCTTGACCATCATACAGATTGCGAATTAGGTGGACGAGGTGGTAAGGGATTCCCATTTCTTGCAGTGCTGTCCACAATGCCGAATACCTCACTACACAATCAAAGGCCTTAGCGTAGTCTATGAAGCACATGAAGACCTCCCTCTGGTATTCAAAACATTTTTCCATTTAATATGTGACGTACATTGGCTATCTGATCTCTTGTGCCGCGGCCTTTCCGGAAACCGGCTTGCTCAGCAGGAAGTTCACGTTCAAGATGAGGTCTAAGACGTTCGTTGATGATGTGCAGCAGGATTTTGCTTGTATGTGATATCAGAGCGATGGTACGATGATTTTTACATTCGCTAGCATCCCCTTTCTTTGGAAGTGTTAGGAAAACTGATCTCTTCCAATCCTCTGGCCATACTCTTGACTTCCACACAGTATTGCACAGCTTTTGCACAATAACTGCTACAGAATCATCAGCTTGCTTCAGGAGCTCACTTGGAATATCGTCTAGACCAGGTGCCTTCTGACTTTTTAACTTCTTGATGGCTTCCTGGACCTCTGATAGAAGAATATCAGGCTCATCTTTACCTATTGAAGGCGGGGGAGACTCCTGTGAGCCACTTGTCTCTTCTTGGGACGCATACAGATTTTCACAGTAGCTTTTCCAACGATCCTTGATTTCTTCACTCTCAGTTAAGACCTTTCCTTGCTCATCCTTGATGATAGCCAATCTAGTTGTCGTTTTTGAGGTGATGTTTTTTATGCATCTAAAGAGCTCTCTGCTGTTTTGTGAAAACTGTGATCCTCAAGTTCTTGGCATTGCTGTTGGATATGCTTATTTTTATCTCTCCTAGAATTCAATTGAACCTCACTTGAAAGTCTTCTGTATAGGTTACTGCCTTGCAGACCAGCTTCCTTCAATTAGCGTCTTTCATCTGCTAAGTTGATGGTTTCATGTGACAGCCATGGTCTTTCTCTTATGTTTCTTAGGAACATGTTGTTTGGCTGCGCTGAGAATAGAGTTTTTGATGTCTAGCCAGAGTTCATCAGGAGTTGTTTCCTCGTCTCTTACCTTCAGTTCTTGAAACAGATTTCTGGTCTCCACTCTGTATTTGTCATCAAGATGCTGCAAATCAAATCTGCAGGATTTTGGAGCACCTTTGGTCATCTTCAACTTTATTCGAAAATCAGCAATCAGAAGTTGATGGTCACTACCTATATCTGCCCCTGGCAGGGATTTTGCTTGATAGAAGACTTCCACCTACTGCTAATGAGGATGTAGTCAATCTGGTTTCTTGTGAGGCCGTTTGGAGATATCCAAGATATATGGGCTGTGTTAAAATCCATTTAAATAAAAAATCAACATTATTTACAAACAAAAATACAAGTCAATGTGTTTCGATTTTATTACAGTGTTTCTAGATCGAAGGTGTACTTGCCATACTAAATCAACTAATTCAGACCGTACTGTTTTTTTACACTGTTAAGTACAGTGTCAAAACATAGGAAGGAATGGCGAGTTTTGAGTGAATTTAAATAAACACTTCCGGTAAACTTGACTTGGAACCTAGATGGGCATGTATTATATACCTGATAATGTATACTACATTATCATTCTCAGTAACAGTCTTAAGGTTGTTCCTATGGCTAATTTTTAATTTGATATGTTAATAGAGTTTGCTGAGCTCCACAATAATCTGAAATTTGAGATTGATCGGAGGTGCGGTTTTCTAGATATGACAATTTTATTGTCAAAAATGAAGCAAAATTGAAGCGTGCATTTCTTTTGTTTGGTATTGTTTTTTGACCCCCTAGCTGGCCTAGCCAAATAATTAATATATGCAAAAATGTTTAATTAATTTTTCCAAGAAAAGTATAAATGCTACAAAGCTGACATTTTGGGAGCTTGTTAATTATAGTTTTTTAAAAAGGTTTCCTGTGCAGCGGGAGGCTGTAAGACATCTGCATAATTAATTATGCTAAATTATCTGAAAATTAATAAATTAAAAAAATAGGCTAATTAATGCACTTAATTACTTTTTTCAAGTTCATGTACTTTACTAAATGTAATGCCACTTGGTTTTCATGTTGGCTATACAACTCTCCTTAATTCCTGTGCTGCTGGAATCTAATGGAGTTTTAAATAAAAAAAATTACAAAAAACTAAACATTTTACCTAGGGAGTAAAAAAACAACACAATATAAAACAAAAGAAAATAGACTGCCCTCTGTTGGCCGAAAACAATACAAAACAAAAGAATTCAAAATGACATTTTTGACAATAAATTGTCATATCTATGTGAATTATGTGAATTATTGTTTCGATACCAATGTGTAAGGTATATATGTGCAGTAGGAAATCCGTTGACACAATCCATGGCGAAAACAAGTGCAGTTATGTGAATTCTACAGTTGAACCTGCTGCTGTAGATCACTTTTGCTATGATGAGTTAGGCTTAAGGATATTATTGTAAAATGATCGATCAATATTGGGTTTGTATGTTTGATGAACAACAGCATGGTATTTTAAAATAATATTTTTTGTATAATTCTGAAATTACTAAAGCGGTGAATGCTTGGGTAGCTCGTACCCGGGTGCCCGACCCGATTCCCTCCCCCCCCCCCCGTACCTGTTTTTTTAGTACAATTTGTTTTAGTAATGTACATGTTCCATTCCCTGCGTGCACACTGAGGACAATCAGAATGTAATGTACACTATTCACTCCCTGCGTGCACACTGAGGACACACGGTATGTTGATTTAAGATGTTGTTGCTTTGAAATAAATTGTATTTTTACATTGAAAACACTGTTGAAAAAATCATACTTTTGATAAGAATGAATTAAATAATTTAGTATAAGATCTTAGGTTAGGAGTTACTATCCCTAATGGTGTGGGTCAAGGGTATTATGTGGGTTTAGGTCAAATACGAGTCATCTAAGGTCCTGTTTTGGACTTTGAAATGTTAAAACAATGTTTTTGGTGGTGTTTTTTTTAAATTCTGGGTATGGTACACGGTTCCTGGGAGCGAATGTATTGCTGTACAATGTACATGTGCTATGCGCTTTACTCCGTCAGGTATCAAATGTTGTTTACGGTAACGAACATCGCTTCCCGGGTATAAGTCACAGCCTTGGAAATTACCTAGAAACACTGAAGAGGAGCGTGGCATTATAATAATGCTTTAACTATGTATACAATTATATCTTCAGAGTTGTATTGAAGTTCGGGAAAAGTTCTATTCCAGAGCTTTTAAAGCATGTACATAGGGGAACTAGTTCTTCTAAGCATTACCACTATTACGATCACTGCGCGACCTCTTTACGATCGCCCTCACGCGGCAGCTAGTCTCTAAATAACGGTAATAATTGTGCAATGAACAATGTTCATATTGACATTATTTGGCATTAAAAATGATGAATTTGGTCTCTATTTCCCCCTGAATTGTAGTTGTAGCCGATATATACACATGGAAAAAAGTATCGCACCACTTTTGTTGTTGTTGAAAAGTGCAAATGTGGCCTCGAATTTTGCCACCATGGTGTGATATTAAGGATCATTTGTTTGCGTAAGCTGTCCTACAAAATGCTATGCAATAAAAGGGCCACATTTTAGTTTGTGACGTAATCGATGTAATGTTTTTCAAGGCCAAGGGGAAAATGCATGCTTTTGTCCAAAAACATGCATAAAACAAGTTTGGGTATAACTCGATATTGAATAGACTTTAAAAACTTAAAATAGTCATTATATTAGTTCTGTATTTGGTGCAAGAATTGTTCCATTTAGACATTATAGGCTACAATGCAGTGAATGAGTCCAAACATGCCATTTTTTTGTTGCTCATAAATTCAGTATATACGATGAGGTCACCGTTGATTTTTGTATTATTATTTGACCTCGGTCAACACTTCCGCAATATTTTTTTTGTCATTTGAACTTATTTAAAATTTGACTTATTTTGACCTTTGACCCCATAACCGTTGGGTGTACGAAAAAGGGTGTTTTTTCATATTTGAGGACAATCGGGCAACTTTTGAAATTTGACCCCAGATGACCTTTGACCTTGGGAGGCTGGAATGTGTTACCAGGGATTACAATTATAGAGATTAATCATTGGGCCTCTCAATATCGCGTTATATCCAAACTTGTTTTATGTATGTTCCCATTGGCCTTGAAAAACATTACATCGATTACGTCACAAACTCAAATGTGGCCCTTTTATTGCATAACATTTTGCTGGACAGTTTTCGCAAACAAATGATCCTTAATATCACACCATGGTGGCAAAATTCGAGGCCACATTTGCACTTTTCAACAAGTGGTGCGATACTTTTTTCCATGTGTATATTTTGAACATAAAGAGTAAACAGTTTTATTTAAACAAAATTGGGGGATGGATACACATTGATCACAACTCGCTACAACGTGTGAATTCTTGTTCAAAATGACTACCCTGTATAGAGGGGAAAACATTGACAAATGTAACGGCCAACTCGACCAGCTAACAAAAAGTGCATCAATTGTTAGGGAAAATGTATCACATTATTTTTCCAAAAATAGAAACACCCATATCTTATTTTCCAGTGTTATGAAGATAACTTTATTGACAATCTGTTTTCAAAATAATAATATGAAATCTGCAAGTAGTTAGGAATGGCAAAACAATTAATTCAAAAACGTTCATCTGCAAATCAGAGAAAATTAGGACATTGTGCGTTTCATTTTTTTTTTTTTTAAAGTAGAAACACTGACATTTGTTTAGCACATCAGGAGGAGAAGCAGTTTATATTAGGAATGTCACAGACCCAATATTGGTGAATTTTGCTGGCCCGAATTCTATTGAGCATATTATGGGCCTTATCTAGAAATGCTAATATAGCAGCATATGCCCCAAACAACATTAACTTTGTTGGAGCGTTTTTATTATACACAAGCTAGAACACAATGGTTTTATTTTTGCTTACATGGGGCCAGGGGGTGTTAGTTGTGATTATAATACAAATTTATTTTGAAACCGCTGTCCAACTGAAAAACATAAAAAGAAAATCATCTTTTTGGTGAAAAATACCTCATAAATTGGAAAAACGATCATAATTTTCTCTGAGAATAGAAACGCTGATGCTTAGTTTATACTGTATTTATAAAGTGTACTCTGTCAACAACTTGTCATTGGAAAATAAGTTTGAACAATTTAACTTGTAAGCAATGGCAATGCCATTTATCAAATAATATGTATTTTGAAGTAAGGAAAAAAAGGTGAAATTACATAAATTTTGTGATAAGTTTTTCAAAAACTAGAAACACTGTGATTTTTTTATTGCACTGGAAGAATGAGTATATCATAGGAATACCACATACCCAATATGAGTGAATTTTACTGACCCCCTTCTTCCGTCAACCTTCTGGTCCTTATCTTTATTTACACTTAAAAACTGTTCTTGCAAATACAAAGTAGCTGAATTACAGACAATTTTACACATACAAATATAATCATTAAAGGAATCAATATAATCTACTAAAATTAATTACATGAACCCAATCTTCACACTCACCGAATACCACAAAACAACCAACACTCAAACAAAAACACCCCCACACATACATCCAACACACGCACCCCTACCATTCAGACTTTACCAACTTTCCATGTCCATATCAAGAATTACCGAACCAATGCTAGGCATGTTTGTACTTATTTCCATGCATTTCTCATGGTGATGCCAAAAATGGTAATTTAATTTAACATTATTGAAACATTTTATAAAGTTGTGCAATGTCGCCAGACCCTTGCCGCGTGGAAAGTTGAAAAGCTGAAACACATCATTCTGCACTAGAAATTTCTAAAAAATTAGAGATTTAATTAAACACATATTTGCAGTTTAGGATACACAAAACGAAATTGTATACACTAGTGTCGTCGGCTTTGTAAAATTAGAGGTCAAAGTTCAAAAAAAAAAAATTATTTAAATTTAGAATAACTATTTCGTCATCTTTTATTATTATAACACGATATCATATTATAAAATGTTGGTATTTATAATTTGGTTTATGGTACCTCGATCACATTTGCCAATAATTTCAAGCCCGATCATGTTGTGCCTCTATGAAATGTCATGGTAATGTTGTTTTCACTCCTTAAGGGGGGACTTAAGGAAGTTTTTTGTTGAATTTTGTTAGTGCTGTAATTATTGAACCATGACTCAAATGTATACATTTTTGGAAAGGAAATGGATCAGAGAATCCAAATTTGGCATCAATTTTGACCAAAAATGTTGATTTTTTGAGAAAATCACAAAAAAATCACTTTTTTGACCCATTTTTTTTTAACAAAGCTAACAAACATAATTTTGAGTTAAAAATGCCCAAATCACTTGATGATGATGTTAATCTAATCCAATATTTTTTGAAATTTTGACAAAAAAGTGTAAAAAAAAAAATTTTCACGTTTTTTGGCACTTTTTGGTCAAAATTTTCAAAAATATTAGATTAGGTTTAAAAAAAAAAAATCGTCCCTTCATTAGTGTCTTAACATCATTATAAAGTTATTTGGCCATTTTTTACTCAAAATTATTTTTTGTTAGCTTTGTTCAAAAAAATTTGGGTCAAAAAAGTGAATTTTGTGATTTTCTCAAAAAATCTACTTTTTGGGTCAAAATTGACGCCAAATTTGGATTCTCTGATCCATTTCCTTTCCAAAAATGTATACTTTTATATACATTTGATTAATAGTTCAATAATTACAGCACTCACAAAATTCAAAAAATCAAATCAAAAACTTCCTTAAGTCCCCTCTTAACTGCTGTACTGTACAGAAAAGACCTTACATAATTGAGTTAATACTTCAAGGTCAATATCAAATGTCTGTCAAAGACATTTCGATAAAGTTGTGAACATCATATGTTATATGCCGTAGCCTACCAATATTGCTTTAACATTTTTAAAATTGTTATACATGTATCTGCCAACCAATGCACGGCTCGTTATAAAAACCACAATTTGATTGACAATTAAAAAAATCGCGAAATTTCGCGTTCCAAAGCCCCCAACTCTTCGAAAATGTTGCGTTCTTAAGCCAAAAAGAAATCGAAAATTTGCGTTCTTGCTAAACATAATTGAACTATAGGCCAGTTCTCAAGACCTACTTTTTTGAAAAAAATCAGTTCCTAAGACCCTATTTTTTTGTCATAAAATCAACTCAGTTCAGTTCTGTAGCCCCCTAATTGAGACCCAGGGTGGCACACCCCTACCAAAAAAAACAAGTTGAGCCCCCCCCCCCCCCCCCCTCCCCCACACGGGAGGAGATGGTGAGGAAGAGGGAAGGGAAAAGGAGAGGCCGGGAGCTTTTATTAGTGTCTCTCACTTTATCTCTACGTCTCTGAACCATGTGAGTGTTTTATAACGAAAGTAAATATTGATAGCAAGGAGAGTTTTAGGTCATCTATAGGCAAGTTAAAACCCAACAGCTTGGCCCTTTGAATCACCAGTGGCGTAACCAGGGGGACAGTCTCCCCCCCCCCCCCCCCCCCCCCCCTCCTCATTTGCAAAAGAATAAAAAATAAAAGGAAAATAAGGAGGAAGGGTAACGAACATAGACAGTGCAAGCGGGGACTGCCCCCTATCATTGTCACGGTGGGGACGATGCCCCCCCCCCCCCCCCCCCCTCCCAAAAAAAGCCATTTTTTTGCGCGAATTAGTTGTTTCGAGCCTATTGGTTTCATTTTTTTTTAATATTCAAGCTTAAACCAAATGGCTTTATGAACGTCTTTCAGGACCATTTTAGTGTTAAAATAACCAGTTTTTGTAAAAATTATTTTCAATGTGTTATTTTTAACAAGATTGCTTCAGGAACGTTTTCAGGACCATTTCAGTGTAAAAATAACCAATTTTTGCGCGCTACGCGCGTTTAAGTTCGAATGTTTTATTATTCAAGCTTAACAAGTTCAGGAGCGTTTGTTTCAAACTTTCTTTTTACAATAGCCATTTTGTTGTCATTCAATTTGAACAAATTACGCGCGTGTTAGTTTTACTGATTATACACGCTTCAAGCTTAACAAGATGGCTTCAAGAACGTTTTTCTAAACCTTTATTTTTACAATAGCAAAGCTCTGCTCAAATTATTTGTATAGGGGAGGATGGGGCAACTGGTCCGGTTAAGCATGTTTCATGATATAAAAGATTAAAGCTCGTGTAAATATTGATGGAATTGCTATGAAAATATCACCCATGTAACTGTTTACATTATAACCATGTAATAAATATAATAAATGTTAAAATATATCTAAAGAAAAGGCCAATTACCACTAACTGAAAACTTTACTTGGCACGGACCAATATGTTCCAACGGTTAGAATACACAGAAATCAGTGAATAACAACACGGCAACTATGCAGTATTTTCTTTACAAACACATTTCCATATTATTTAACATGTAAAAAGGATACACGTCTCCTGAAACCCATGTTTTATACAGTTTTCGTGGTTATAGTGTAAATAGCAGTATACTAATGGTGTACATAGTAAGCGAAATTTTCGACTGCACATTTATTAGATAAAACGGTATGAACCTAGTTAAATGGTTACATGGTTGTGATATTCAGATGCCCCATACATTTGTCTATACGAGGGGGTATCAAAAAGTTCTTGAAATCACCAAGAAGTGAAGGAGCCAGACCCTTTTTTTGGTTATGTGACTCTTCAGACAGCTTTAAAAAGTCACTGTGCAAAGTTACACATTTCTCCCACTTTTTATTACCTGTCCACAGACCGCGATTGTAGAGATCCTCAGATTGACCGCCATTGATTGATACCCCTTTCTTTAATGATTTTATTTACTTCATATAATCATCAAACCATCTTGATATCTAGCCAGCTTTTCATGTTACAGGGGAAGTTAGTCAATATGACAATGATAACCCAATGGTTAATATACACAAAAAGCAGTGAATAAAATACATAAATCATGATAATTCGTCATTGCAAATACCTTTACAGACACCATTTAAAATATAATAAAGATGTAATTCATAATACCGAGGTTTTTAAACCATTCTAAAGCAATTTCATGTCATATTGTAATCTTCAATAGCAGAAATAGTGGTATTAGACCTAAAATGCCCCCAAAATGTCTAAGAACTAGAAAGAATGTGAATTATTTCATATTCTATTCACATTTCAATACCGAGTCATGTTTTATTGACACTAAAAACTAATTTTCAAAATGAATTTTACAATTTTGATTAAGTTTTTACAGGCGGACCAGTTGCGCCATACCCATTCGGACCACTTGCCCCAACATATGATTTAGCACTTTGTCGAGATGAAACATTATTCAAACACGCCTGTGACGTAATAAATATTACGCCAAAATGTTTTAAAACATAACCACCATTTGTCATAATAATCAATAACTCCAATACATTTCAGAAAAAAGGCAAAACTGCATTTTTGTTTTTAGCCATTACACAGATTTCTGTAGCCAGCGAGTATCTTTGAATTCGCAAATATTACGGCGTTCGGGTCCTACAAGTAGACGAGTGTCTTTAGATAAAATAAGAAATGGTGTACTTTGTTATTTGCAAATTCATAAACTAATAACTCTACCAATTGAATACCCGTGATAATGATTTAAGTGGAAGCATTCTTCAAATAATAATATTGATCGCAATCCAAACCACCAATGTCCCAAGTTAGCAATATGCGCCATTTTACGGTCATTTCAACCACAACCTCCTCATAGTCCCCCTGTCCGCGTTACCGCGGATAGCGGTGCGAACCAATGAAATTTATTTTTAAGCCCCCGGGTAGAAAAATCCTGCGCACGCCTATGGTATATAGGTCTATGGGATTTTATTCGGTATGTTTGTCAATAATTTATTTAATAGGCTTTCAACTTGGGTTGGAGTACAATGCAACCATGCAAGCGGCAATTATTCAAGCCTCCAGTCATCTGTCGTAGGAACAAAAAAACGACATCAACATGTACAACTTGATTTCAACTATAAAGAAAATCATCATGAATCGGAAAAACAAACAATCGGTATTCGCTATTATAGAACTACAACATATGCATTATTGCCGTAACGTACAACACATGCGGCCGAGTGAACCAAACTAGCGTAACTTAATAGGGAGGTAAGCTACCTCCCTAGTAGTTATGCTCTAACTGTATCGTAACTTACTAACGATGTAATTCTTAGAGCATAACTGGCGAGTAACACCAGAATAGTAACTATCGAGGTAAATATCCACATTAATCAGCATCGTCCACTTACAAAATTAATTGGCGCATATGCCAAGTGTTAACCTATAGTTTACTGTAAAATTCTGACGTGAATGGTCCTCCGTAATATTTAAAATGTGTCGTCACTCGCTAGGTCATGTGAGTGTACACAAAGAATCACGATGAGTCGGCTTGCGTTCCGGACAAAAATGTCGATGTTGTTCATCGCTTTTTCAAAAATAAGGACATCATGACATTACTAACATATTTTGGGCGAGGGACACATACAAATGTTGCACCAAAAGCACAATTTTAATGACAAACACAAGCACCCGATGGAAACAAGTAGTTTAATGGTATATACAATTATAACACATCTCTTAACACAAATACTTCCGTGTCGTGGATACCTTGTCCTTCGCTTGAGAACCGCAGACCCCCGGTTCGATCCCCACGCACGGCACGATATGCTTTCATTTTTGTTGTTCTTCTACCCTTTCACTCACAGTAATGGTGAAACTTTGGCTTTATCAGTTTTTAATTACTAAAAACAATAATAAGTTTATTTATTTATTTATTAAGTCATTATTTAAAATCCTTGGACAATTAGTACATTTTGGACAAACTATGACCCGAAGTCGTTGCGATTAGTGTTTGAATGGGCAAAAGGAGTTGATCTGAATTTTTGACTAAAAGTATTCACCAAATTGCATGAATGGAGTTTCAAAAATATTAAATCTTCCAGCTTATGAGGGGGGTCACATTCCACTTCAAATAGACACCCCTGTGCATGCAAGCGCAATTGGTCCTTCCGCATCAGAGAACCATCCTCTCCAATGTCCACAACAAATGTATGCTACTGCTAGAATCGACTGACTTGTGGCATAAAACGTTATGCCCCAACTTACTCTTGGGTCCGGTCAGGTATAACATTTAGCGTAAATTACCCGCCAGTTACTAGTCTAGTAGCTTACCCCGATTTGGTGCTCTCAAAATGTTGGGTTACGCCTCAGCTATAGCGAAGTAATAATTTGCTTCAGCTACTCGTCATTGGTGAACTCGGCCGAATATCGCGATTCTCGACGGAATGCATGTATGTTTCTATATTATTTTCAATATTATTGTCATATTGTATAAGAAGATCCAGATTGATTGTATATTACTTGTAGTCGCACTTTAATAATCTTGTGAGAGTCAAATGTTTATACAATCATCGATTGTGTTATTTGGTAGTTTTGTTTAGACGTACTTTTGATTAAACTAAATATATTCTTGTTCAATTATTTAGATTTGTTTTAAGAAGGAAGAGAAGTAAACTTCTTCATTTGAAATATTTGCATTTCATATTTGCAAAAATCTGAATGATATTTATTATATTTGTTAAGTTAATTTATGAACGGTAACGACATGATTTATATGTGTAATTCTTCTGAATTATTAAAGAGTAATGGGAATGGCGTTGATATAATAACCTATTTTGTGTTCAGTGTAGCGATTGATATTAATTTGCAACTACTTAAGGTATTTGAAATTTTCATACTACGCTTATTACGAGGGTCAGTCATTAAGTAATTAAAGTGATCATGGTATGGAATGCATAAGCGATTCTATTGAGTGTTAGTGTGATCAATACAAAGTATGAACCTTTGTCTTTCAAACAATACACTTTTGGATTTCTAAGTATGAACTATGACGTCATAGCATTAGTTAAAGCACTATTATTGCGGAAATTCAAACAATTTAGGGGGAAAAACAAGCTATAAACCCATTTGGGAGATTCCAAGGGATAGTTAACTAATTAACTTATTCACATGAAATGTACAGAAACTTGCGCTTGCGCAGACGGCAGATAATTTTGAACTGGGCCAAAAATGGCTTAAATCGTTAAATTTACCAGATAAAAGCTTACTGTGCCTTCAAATTCTAATCAGAAATAATGACAAATGCGTTTATCAATGTGTATACTCATTGTGCTAGTCAAAATGAAGATATACATGAATATATCAATCAAAGATGGCTGCCACAACCTCTCTTGTTACTGCCACATTGGAGCTACTAGATGTGTACTGTTAAAGTAATCGTCACATAATTGTAATGGTATGACGAAATTTTATGATCAGCTCCTTTTGAAATGCCTACTATTATTGCTTTACATCCCACAACAATTTACTCAATTATAATCCCTCTATTGTTCTTTATCCTTTGTTGTTTTCTAAGGTTTATTGTTGCGGATTTTGCTTAATAAAAGCGTATTTGAGATGGTCCCTTCTTGTTTGTATTAAGGAATTCGGATCTAAAAAAAAGTGTGAAACAGAGATTATTGTGTGTTCTAACTATGCACTAATTGTTATCTGTTTCTATGCTTGCATTGCCGAGATACACACAAATGTTTCAAACAACACATATTTAAACCTATTACATATCCAGCCAAATATTGACCAATTCAGGCAGTGTCCCAAGTGTACTTAGTTTACGCTAATGCCCATGACGTCATAGTTGATATTTAGAAATCCAAAAGTGTATTGTTTGAAAGACAAAGGTTCATACTTTGTATTGATTACATTATCCCTCAATAGAATCACCCATGCATTCCATACCATGATCACTTTCATTACTTACTGACTGCAATACTAGTGATTCACTGACTGGGCATTTTTCAATGAAAATGGGCTTTTTGAAATACTGATATTTGGATACCTTTTATTCAATTGCTTCTCCTTAATTTTTCCTCTTGTACTACACATTTCAAATTGCACATGGATTAAGTTATTGTGTTTTGTATCATAATTATGCAAACAAATTCGAGATTTACCTGCTTGTCATGTTATGCAATCTTCTTACCACATGTTTCATTTAAACGATTCAAATTTCCCGCCAAATAAATGATTTGGCAGTGTCCCAAGTGTACTAACTTTAAGCTAATGCTATGACGTCATAGTTCATACTTAGAAATCCAAAAGTGTATTGTTTAAAAGACAAAGGTTCATACTTTGTACTGATCACACTAACAATCAATAGAATCGCTCATGCATTCCATACCATGCTCACTTTCATTATTTGATGACTGACCCTCGTATGTATTTGAAGTTTGTATCGAACCAGACATATCTTTGTTAATAGTATTATAAACCATTGTAGTAGTATTGTATTATTATACAATGTAGTTTATATTATTATAAACCATATACCAAATGAAGGAGAGTTATAAATAAATTTAAATTTGTGAGTATAAATAATAATTTTGTCTTGATGTGCGATCCCTAATGCTATATAGGCTTCAGTATTAATATAGGGTTTAGTTGAGTGAACCAAAACAACTTCAATAACATAGTTATGAAGCGGACAAAGCCCGTCGTCCCACCCACTAAGCCACTACCCTCATCTACTCGTTCGCGCAGTATACCGGGCCACGCTCACTATAGGCTCGGTTGATTCCTTCATCGAAAACCGGTCGCACATGCGCCTTGAGAGAGGCTTAGAAGTAATAGTTTGTAGTACTCAGAGGGGTTAGGGTTAATATTTAATTGCATTGGGATTTATATAGATGCGTTAGGCTGCAAATAACCAATGCAGTCGGGTAATACGTTATTATGGTTAACCATTGTCTAAATAGTGTGTCAATGTGCATGTGGTAGAAAATGTTATAATGCGAAGAATTTCCATATAATCTTAATCGAGAAAAGCTATATTCGTGTTTATTTGTCTTAAAATTATATGGATAATAAGCAGTTCTATTACTGTCATTTGAAATTTATACATTTGGTATTTATACTTTTCATATGGGTCAATTTAGTTTTTTATAAAATTATTTATACAGTTGCTCATTAATTAAATTAAACTGTTCATTTTTACGAGATTTCTCAAATACAATCAAATATAAATACCGTATAGTGATACGCTTTCAGACTCATATTTGCAGTCCATTTCACTTGAAACAAAGCCTTCTAATGTTTACAAAAAGCGGCTACGAAGGTAGTCATGGCAATGGCACACCCTTATCTATACATGCATATACTGATGATAATTTGCATATTACAGTTTCCTACATTTTCAGCATATTGTGTCGGTCATTGTCTGGTTAACTAGGTGCTACGATTAGAAAATATGTGATTTCTTTTTGGATTTTTCGGGCAGATTCGTTAGTCAATATCTGCTCACATTGCATGTTGGAAATATTAAGATAAAGTCTTTTGTGTCACGTTCGCTATGAACAGTAGTATAAATTGATTTACATATATCTAATATCGCCATAACTTTGATATGTCAACAGCAAAAATTCAATGACGCTCGTACTTCAAGTAATATTTAATGGAGTCCACTGGTCTTGGACAGAGCTGGGCATTTACATCGGGTGATAATCTTTAAACTTCATATTTCTACTCGATAATCATTACATCATTCGAATAAAAAGATATTGTTTACACGGTTGATTTTTATTTTTATTTAGTCATCCGATTTAGAAGGATGTCGTCAGATTTCTACTTTATGTATGGCTTGATTCAGTGCATCGTCCAGTCCATTACCATTATCGCAAACTCGATGACAATATTCGCCTTCGTTAAAGTTCGAAGTTTGCGTACGCACTCGAGTAATATCCTGATGCGCTATCTATCACCGATGTATCCTGGGGAATTTACCAACATCTATACATTGGGGTGCCTTTTGTATTTGGTTTTGGACCTCCACTTGGCGAGATCGGGTGCATGATAACGGTACCTCTAGATTACGTCTACAGCGCTGGTAATTTCATTTTAGTAGCGATCAGCATTGACCGAGTGTTGCTTGTAACTATGGACTATTCAAAGTACAATAGGATGATGACAAAATTGCGCCTTAAATTTATCATAGGCATTTGCTTTCTTGTCAGCTTTGTTGGTTCTATCATTGAGCTAAGCTTTTGGAATTTTGCGAAGAGAAATAACACCGTTGCAGCAAGCATCGACTTTAGCCTGTACTGTCATTTCCCTCCTCGTCGGATGAAGTGGTTCGGTCTTTTCATTTCTGTTTGCTTCTTTCTTCTCGCTCTTTTATTGGTTGGTATTTTCAGCGCAGTCTTTTTCAACCGCCTACTGGTCAGGATACGGAAGAGTAGACGGATTGGAGTCGTACCTAGTGCCAGCGGTTTTAATACCAACGACAACCAACAAGCAGGATCTGAAAACTCAAATAATGGTAATGAAGGCAATGTAACCGAGAAGCGATACATGAAAGCCGCGATAACCTTAACAGCTCTCGTGTCTGCAATGTACATCAGTATGCTACCGTACTGTATTTATATATTTGCGGTGGCTATTCAAAGCTTATATATCTCAAAGATTGTATGGCTTACTTTACAATTGAATCCATTGCTCGACCCAATTTTTTACGCGGCGACGCAAAAGGATATCAGGAAATTCTACGGGAATAAGATAAGAGAACTGTTCCGCAAACTGAATGCATGTCACACTGCTAACATGTAACGTTTCAATTAAAGTTATCTTATCACCAAGCAATGGAATTGCAAATCGCCCGAACGGTCGGGAGATGATTAGGGACGACCAGTACGCTTTTAAAGATAACTTACGCGCACCAACATGCATCTAACACCAAAAGTGCACAGCATCGATAGGATTAGTGAAAATATTGTTTTAATAAGATTTGAACTGATGTTGATGTTGATGTTAATTATCATCGTAAACTCAATTACAATAATCGCATTCGTTTAAACTCGAAGTTTGTGTACACATTCAACTATATCTTCATCAAAATGGTGTTCGTGTGCCACGTCATTACTATCTTCAAACTCTCAGTATCTGGTATTAATATTTATATAAGCTAGTAAATACCGTTAATTTGATTGTAATTGCTCTTCTCAATCCAGCGATATATTTGATCAACCATAGGAAATATGCTTGAGTAATTTTGCTCATTTAATAATCAGTATTGCGGCGAACATACACGACTTCAAATTAATATGGTACAGCCTATACATTATAAGACCATCGTAAACAGCTACGAACTATATTTTATTCTCGAAGTATGTTCAATACTGGGACAAATCATTACTGGTAACATTTGTACCATTATCGACCGATACTGTAACATAAAAACGTTCCAGTTTCGGTCGATACTGGAACACAATTTGGTGTTCCAGTATCGTAGTAAAATCGTACTGGCAACTTTTATGTTCCAGTATTGAACGATACTGGTATAGCAGTATCTGGGGCCTAAAGTACACTTTTTTCGTTAGATACATTTCTTAACAGTTGATCAATAGCAAAACGGATTGATACAAGTCATTATCTGTCTATTAAATCAAAAACAAACTGAACGAAAACCTACTAGTTGAATGATTGGAAATTGTGTTAATTATGAAATTGAAGTTTAAAACTTTTGTTTTATTTTATTTGTTGTTTGTGGCGTTATATTTTATGTTAAATCATGACTATAATATTCATTTATTTACTATCGCGTAAAAAATACCAATCAATGTTTTTAAGATCTTTCAAATGTTTCACCATAAAGTTGCTTAATAAAAGCAATCTTAGTTTTTAGTTTTGCACGCATAACTTTTCGTTTGGATTGCAATGTTTCTAATTACGTTAATTCAACTTAAATTAAAGAGATGGGCGGAATTATTATATAACTTTGTTGTTCCAAATATATTATAAACTTGATTACATTAGGTAATAAAATACGCTCAAAACTTAAAGTGTGTTAACAATTAAAACCGCTACACCGAAAAGAATAAGACGAAGTGTAATTTTCATTCTCGCACTTGGGTCTTGGAATATAAGAACTCATGATATCGTAACACCATGTACGGGCCGTATTGATCAATTGAAATATCCCCGATCCTCGTCTTACTATCGACCGGTGAGTTAATCAATAATCTGCCTATTGCTACACCGAGGCTGCGGGTATATAAAAAAATAGAATGCTAAAATAAAAAACGAACTATATATGTTTTTCTTAACACATATCTTTGTTAATATTCCAATCTTCACAAGCAATCTCTCAAATTAAAGATAGGATATTTCTTTTCTATTGAATGATTTGATATTTTCACACATGAGCTGTAGTTTTGAAGTTTTTAGCACATTTATTACCGGATAAGTTTCTTTTTGAGGACTGTATGGGTTCTGTATAATTGTTGTTTTAGTATCTATGAATATTTAGGTTTTTAGCACCACCCAACCAAATATGTAAGTTCCCCCTAGCATATACTAGAATATTTCAAAAAATTATTTGATGGATTTAAATAATTTTTAGCTAGAGAGATGCACTCAATTCTTAGGCATATTTTGATATCAAATTTGTTGACCTTGAGATAATACAACAATAAGAAATTGTGCCATTTATCAATTTTTAAACAGAAAAAAGTGGCACTAAATCTCAATGGCTATGGCTGGTTTTGTCCATAAAATTGATATTTCTGTGTGTATTATGTGTCATTATGCTACCGTGTATTAGTGCACAAGATTATGATCAGCTTATTGATTGTTATTACAGAATAAATCCATTTCATACACTCTTAGTAGTGTCGAACCAATCAGAAAACCAGAAACTAAAATACGCGGAGTGCATTGAAAGTGTTTAATGCACTCCGCGTGTGCGCCGTTTAATGCGCGCCACGGGCTTTGTTTTGATTCATTGTTCAGGCATCGCGGATTCGCCGATTTTCACTGCGGATGTTAGGGTCCATATCCAAACTCTGAGTGCTTTTAAATTGTTTTTCTAGCGATTTCAAAGCGCTTTTCCAACGAAATACCGTTGGAAAAGCGCTTTTAAATCGCTAGAAAAACAATTTAAAAGCACTGAGAGTTTGGATATGGACCCTTAGCAAACTTGTTAACATGTTTCTATTCGTTATAACATAGATCAAGTTATGCTCGAATTGTGAATTTTGATTGTAAAGTTTCATGTATGAATTAGGTCAATACATCTGTATGTTTTGTTTCTCGAAAAATTAGAAAAATTAATGCACTTGCGCAAATGTTAATAATTATGCTCAAAATGATCTGTATAGTTTCGTATATCAAATCGGTAAAAACATGCGTATGTTTTGGTTCTCGAAAAATTTGAAAAATCAATGCACTTGCGCAAATGTTGATATGCTCACAATAGCACTTCCCCTGCGGGTCGTGCCATTATTCACACATCAACATCAGTGCGCGTGCATTGATGTGTTCAATTTTTCTCGAAACAACACATACGCATTTAATGACCTATATTCTTCTAGCCCCTTTTCCTTTGTTATGTTTTCCATTGTATTTATTTTGCTCCTAATTCAGTGACATCATAATCTGGTAATGGCCACTTCAAAGATATTACAGGCCTCCAGACAGCCTGTTTCAAGTGGAATAATAACGTTCTCTGGAATTTCTAGAAACACATCTGATTGACTGATTCATGATACTACTGAGATTTTGTGTTATACACCTATGAGTAACCCATTGAATTGAAAGCAATAAATAACAGTGCATACACTTTATATGGTGTTAAATTGGGTTAACTCAGTGATTATACTGAAATCAATTGTATCATTTCTTCTATGAGAATACAAATGTCATAATATGAATATAGATTAAACTTGTATTTATCATCTTTATGGTGTGGTAGAACAAGAATGATCATCATATTAGTAATCCCCAGCATGTTCACAAAATACGGACAAATACCTATGGTTTTTGGCAGCGCATGTCATATCACATGAGGTATTTTTCCGTATTGTGTGAAAATGCAGGGGATAACGAATTTATCGTTTAGTCCAAAGATCCAAAAAGAAGAAAACATGGTATTTAAACACTCGCGGAAAACGAAACTCCCTCCAAACAAGGCGCCGAAATCACTTCTCTTCCTACTTCCGTAAAAAAACCCGAAGTTAACAACCCGTTAATAGGCTCTGCGCCATCACCTCTGTCCATAAAACCAGCGCGAAAAACACGACCGGTTATGTTGTTTGTAGATAATTTATTTTTTCGGCGTGGATTAGACCTTTTTGTGTTCTATTTCGGCCTCAGAATGTAACAAAAATCGACTCGGACTCGGTTGCGTTTAAATCATCCGCCATTTTATTAGTTTATTATTAACGTGTCGTATTTTAAGCAACTCTTACAGAGACTCAAAGCAATCGCTTTACACGTAATATCTTACCGATCATACCGCGACGTGGTGGTTAATCGACGATATGGAATATATCGTGTGGTTTGACTTTCTTGATTACACGACATGGATCAGATTTCATACGTGTTAACCAATGAAATTGCAGTATTTACACCTACTAAACGATAATCATCAATGTCATCGTCGTTGTCATCATTAATGTTGTTCTTGTTTTCGTCATCATATTCTTAAACATTGGTAATGAATTTGTCATACTTATGAGAGGCCTATTATTTTTAGCACAACATACCATCATTGTTAATCTGTGGGTCCTGAAGATTTTAAACATTCAGAATGTTGGCCAAAGTATATTTAGCACATGAAAAATAACTTTACTCAGTTTCAACATTATCCAGTCAAGAGCCCCTAATTTTATCTGAGGGAAGCGACACGAGTTTCAGATTTAAACATGAGAACCTATGGGCCCAGAATCCCCCATTCCATCATGCCCCGATGTACAATATACACACAGGGCCCTAGTGTACATTAATTGTTCGTGTTCTAAAAGTATGTATCATTGTTAATTTGTAAACAGCATACATATAGTAGCGCAACCTATAACTACTGGCTATTAGTTATTTCATGACTATAGCGCGCGGGCTATTCTGTGTAGGCCCTAAAAATAGAACTTTAAAAACGGGACTAGCGCAACTTTCTTAAATATTATGACTACTAGCGGACCTTTTGGAAACATTATGACTAGCGAACCTTTTGAAAAATTATGACTAGCTACCCTTTTTATTATGACTAGCGACCCTTTATGTATTTTATGACTAGCGACCCTTAATGTAATTAATTTATTTATTATGATTAGTGACTCTTTATGTATTTTATGACAAGCGCCCTTAATGTTATAATGACTAATGAACCTTTTTGTATGTTATAACTAGCGAACCCTTTGTCATATTATGATTAGCGGACTTTTATCATGATTTTGACTAGCGGGCCTTATAACTACAGATCCTCATTTTTATGACTAGCGAACCCTCAGATATGTTGAAAATACACGTTATGACTAGCGACCCTTATGACTTATGACAATTATGACTCGCGACCCTTATGACTAGCGGGTAGAACCCAATCCGCATATCGCTCTGATCGGAATTTTATAATATGTCAAGCATGCGCAATGAGCGGATCGGAGTGTGCCCGCGTGTTTCCGACTGTGTATTGTGTCATGATTGTTGGTTTGCTGGATACGATAAGGCAGTGGGTGTTTGTGTGGGGTTTTTTTTTGGGGGGGGGGGGCACTCAACTTTTTTTTTTGGTAGGGGTGTGCCGCCCAGGGTCTCAATACAAACAAATTCTTCAAAAAAGTAGGTCTTGAGAACTGGCCCATTTTTTTTTTGGTTTTAGAACGCAAAATTTTCGAAGAATTGGGGCTTTGGAACGCAAAATATCGCAATTTTTGAATTTTCAATAAAATTGGGGTCTTAAGAACTGATGCAGGTTTTTTCACCCTCTGCTAGCAGCAGAGGGTGAAAGGGGGGGGGGTCTTCAGCGCGGCACATACCTATACCCTTTTCCAATGTCAGTGCCCCCACGGGGGATATTTACTCGCAATACAACATTCTACTGCTTTAGTTCAAGTTCAACATATTTAAGACGTGACATTTTGTCATTAGAGAGCTAGAAATAAGCAAACTAGTTACGAGTATACATCAGTGCTGATTCTTTACGTGTTCGCAATATCACTTGTAGCCGCTAACTTCCGGTTTTATCGGTTAGTTTTTCCTAAATGGGTGTAGATATATTATTTGTGTATGGCGTGTGCACCTGCATCATCCATACCGGTACCATCATCGCAAACTCGATGACAATCATCGCCTTCGTTAAAGTTCCCAGTTTGAGTACGCATTCAAGTAATATACTGATATATGCCTTATCTATCACAGACTTATTTTGGGGCGTATTCAATCTCTCTTTTTTTGGAATTCCTGCGGCGTTTGACACCGGCAATCGGATGCATGATTTGTGTGCCTTTGGTTTACGTCTACAGCGCTGGTAATATGATTTTAGTAGCAATTAGCATTGACCGAGTGTTGCTTGTCACTATGAACTACTCTAAGTACGTTAAATTGGTGACAGCATTGCGTCTTAAATTGACAATCGGATGTTGCTTTCTGATCACTTTCGTCGGTTCTTTGTATGAGCTTAGCTGGTGGAATTACGCCAAGAGAAATAACAAAAAAGCTGCCAATCTTAGCTTTAAGCATGTTAAGCAAGGCTGTCCATTCCCTCCTCGACGGATGAATTGGTTCCGTCTTTACGTCTGTGTGCTACTTTCTTCTCCCAAACACTGATTTCCTATATCTCTAGTGCAACTTTGCTGTTGTTATGCGCGGTCATTGAAATCGCCATAACTTTAAAAGTATCCATTCGATTTGGTTGAATGAGGTATCAAACTGCGGAGAAGAAATTTGCTAATTTAATGTATATCTCAGATTTTTGGTACCGATTATCTCTTTTGAATTAGCCAACCTCGCAACACCTGGTCCGGGACTTTTGTTGCTAGGTGTACATGTATCACATACAAATTCTATGTCAGTTTTATATCGCCATTGTAAAATCAGCTACCTTGCGTGTATCAGTGACATTTTCAATGGTTTATTTCCACAAGGGTACATCTTAGAACGTCTTATAAATTACATGGGTTAGCTATAGTGATAGGAATTGCCTTTTCAAATAACGGGGATGTTACTGAAAAATGTCCTATCCGTTATAGCTGCCCTGTGATACCTTTAGTTTAATTAAATGGGTTTTCTATAGACTACCACACATGATTAACATCTAGCAGCAGCTATCACCAGTCTGCTCCGGAAAGGAGGGCGTTCGGCTTGAGGGCGAGCTATTTAGTGATGCAATGCAGTCAATTTTTATACGGCGATGCATCAAGTGACGGGAGTCCGTCTTCAGCCAATTTTGCCAATTTTCAACCATAAAATAAGTCTCTTATCTCTGAGATAATGTTAACAAATTCATCACTATATATATAATACTACAAGAATCATATTTGTTGTAAAAATTATCAAACTTGCCATAAAAAATCATTAAAATGGGGGTCTCGTCGCGCGCGGTAAATAGGCTCAAAAAGGTGGGAAGGCTGTCCTCAATTTGTTAAGATGTTAATTTGTATGCAATATTAAGGGTGAAAAGCGAAAATGCAATGATTGTACAAATTGACGAGTACATGTTATCACGGTGACGCACATCCGTCAATTTGTAACGCCCTCAAGTGAAACTGGCTCTCGTTGCGGTGCTGACTGATTACAGATAGAGCCTTGTTGTTGATTGACTACCAGCACTGTGCTACCAGACACTGGACTTCCGTCAGATAAGCCTAACGGTTATTAGACTTCTTTCATCTTACTCTGTACAGTGACATCACAGCGTATTCTAGTGATAAACACAGCATTTATGAGTGCCGGTGTGAAAGGAGCTATGGTCCCATCGAACCTATACTTTACTGTACAGGGCGGACTATGGATTTCAGGGGACTATGACTTCTAGCTACACCAGGATTCGTCTTCACATGTGTGAGACGTCAGCGCATCACGAGCGCGATGATAAGGTACGATCATTATTGGACAGAGTTTGATACACTAAAGTAAACTTCGTCTCCATTCAAGTTCACGAGGTTGTTTCGTGTTCCACTCCTTCATTTAAATGTGCTTCATTTTCCCGCCTTGATATTCGTTGTCGTCTGCTCGGTGACTATTGTTACGTCGCCGTCTATGTCGCCTTAACGTACATCTGTAAACAATGCAGAAAAATACGTAATACATTACGTTTCAGTGCCCTGTAAACTTTGCAAGTATATTATGACAGGTTGGCAGTCCGGCCAGGAGTGTAGGCTAGAAGTTCATCTAGACACATCTAGAGTGGTTAATACTATAATAGGCTTGAGCGATGGCTCTCTTTGCTGTGAGTGACTTGTCAGAACATCATCGATGTATAGTGTTCATATGGAAAGATAAATGTAACGGGATAGACATTACACCAAAGATAACCGTATCACCAATATTTTGGTTTTCTATTAGATGAGCAAAGGCAAAATTATTTTGTGCATGTATTTTTTTTGGGGGGAGGGTAAATGCGATTTTATATTTATCGCACCTGCGTATATAAAGGACAACTCTCATCGAAAATGATTGGAAAAGCAGTAAGAAATTAAGCTTCCTCTATTATTTTCGACTGCGTATTTGTATTTCCATTTTTCAAAAACAGTGAATATTTTCAGAATAGACTCATTAAAGAGTCCATTGAACACATTAAACAGTGAAAAGTCAGTGAAAAGTCTTGAAAAAACGCCTAACAATTTGTTTCTATACGAAGACGAATGCTCACGTGCGAATATTGTATGCTTTTGGTGTTCTTTTGGTGTTACTTTTTGTAAATACTATTATTACTAATTGTCATGCTTGTTGTTGACAAGTATGTAAGAAAAATGTCCTTCACAGGGAAACGCATTGATTTATGAATAATAGTGTGCGCTAAGTTCTTCTTTATTGCTCATTGTAATTTAGTTTACAGTGGTAACCAATTAGATGATCAAGATTTGTAAAGAACATTTGGCAGTCTTATTCAAATATGCCTGGTGCCATCGATTCGTAGTTCTTCATTATTACTGAATGCGATTTAGTTGTGTTAAACCAATAAAATAATGATAAGAATATTTGAAATATTAACTTGAAAAATAAGTTATGCTTTTATATACAGTACAGTCAGGCATGTGATACATTTCCATTGACAGTGATTGAGAGCAAGTGTAACGCTAACTCTAAGAAGTGCTGAGATGGCAAAACTATAGTATGTATAAACGCGAGTGGGCAATTCAAAACTAGGTATAACAACCACAACAAATCATTTCGACATGAACGTTATGGGAAAGAAACAGAACTCTCCAAATATCTCTGAGACTTAAAAAGAAAAAAACATCAACTTCACTATCAAACGGGAAATACTCAAATCATGTTCACAATCAGGCGTGCTTCGGTCGATGCAATCTCTGCATGGAGGAAAAGCTCCAAATATTATACAAAAGGCGCGACAAAACCATCTACTTGATCAACAAGCGTAGCGAATCTAAGTGCCGTCAACAACAAAAGGAGAAAATTGCCCACCCGTGCTAAGAAGAAGAAAAAAATCATTACTATTGCGTTGTACATACAGTTACCTGATGATCGCCGGAGAGACAACATCACCTTCCTACGTGCGTGAAACATCTATTTATTATAGCTCTGCGATTTTTCGCATTGAGCACTTTCACCGATTACTTGAACTTTATATGGTATAAATGTAACACTTGATTAATTTAGAGAAATTTGATTCAATCGTCTATATTATTTGAAGGGGAGCCATTTTAAAATCCAATTGTTCGAAAAATGTGGGTTCCTGGATTGTCTTAAACTAGCGCATCAAAAACACCCGAATGTATGGCACGCCGTTTGGGCCAAAATTAACATTGGTTTTGTATATCAATTTGTGTTTTACATGTTGTTGTTTTTGTATATTAATTTGTGTTTTACATGTTGTTGTTATTGTATATCAATTTGTGTTTTACATGTGGGGTTTTTTTTAATATCAATTTGTGTTTTATACATGTTTTTGTTGTATATCAATATGTGTTTTTACGTGTCAGGTTTTTTTATATATATCAATTTGTGTTTTTATGTGTCGTTTTTGTACATCTATGTTTTTACCTATTTTTTTGTATATCAATTTGTGTTTATATGTGTCATTTTGTCTTGTATATCACTCAGTGTATATCTATTTGTGTTTTTACGTTTCGTTTTTTTTTGTATATATATATATAGTAGAGTCATTATCTTGGATTCCGTGACCATTTTCTTCCTACCTTAGTTTCTTCGTGAATTTGTCAACTAGAACCATTTTAAAAGAAAATGAGCTCCCATGCATTTCTCAAAACTTGCTCCGATTTTAAAAAACAATATCTCATATTGTTCGTATGATCACAAGGATTCCAGAAATAGGGTTTTTTTACCACTGGGAATATTTGTGTGTAGGTAAAAAGGTCAAGGTATACTGACCTATATACAATCTGACTTTTTGACCCCTTTATAAGGTACAACAGACACTTTAGGTGGTAAAAACTATCATTTCTGGAATCCTTGAAATCAGACGAACAATTTGAGATATCATTTTTCAAAATCGGACCAAGTTTAAATTTTGACCCCATATGTAAAGGTCAACGACCTTTTTACGTTCTACCCGATAACTCGTTAACCAAACATCGGAAGTAGTGCAAACTATACTTTTTCGGAATCCTTGTACTCAGCCGAACAATTTGGTGTGCTTTTTAGCTTAATTAAAGCCATTTGAGTTTTTGGGCCCCTGTATGGCGGCCATTTTGGAATTGCGCTATAAAACAACGTTCCCGTAACTTTTGAGAAATGCATAGGAGCTCATTTTCTTTAAAAATGGTTCTAGTTGACAAATTCACGAAAAAACTAAGGTAGGAAGAAAATGGTCACTGAATCCAAGATAATGACTCTACTAATATCAATTTGTGTTTTGACGTGTCGTTTTGTTGTATATCAATTTGTGTTTTGACGTGTTGTTTTTTGTAAATCAATTTGAGTTTTTATGTGTCGCTTAATTGTATATCAAATTGGGTTTTGACGTGTCGTGGGGTTTTTTGTACATTAATTTGTGTTTCTACATATCAAAATACCTATAGAACACTAGCTGCAAACACAAAATGAAAACAGATGGAAAATTTGTTCAAGCAAACCGCGACATGTGTACAAAGGGTACAAACACAAAAATATATACAAACACAAACCGACTGCGCGAAATGAGACGCAGTCCTACGTGCTGTGAATGCTCTATTTCCAGTTCGTCCAATGCCATTTCGTCCATTAACCAATTCGTCCAATGCCATTTCGTCCAATGCCATTTCGTCCAATAGCCACTTCGTCCAATAACCACTTGGTCCAATAGCCACTTCGTCCAATGTCATTTCGTCCAATAGCCACTTCGTCCAATGTCACTTGGTCCAATAGCCACTTCGTCCAATAGCCATTTTGTCCATTCCCACTTCGTCCAATAGCCATTTGGTCCAATAGCCATTTGGTCCAATAGCCATTTGGTCCAATAGCCATTTCGCCCATACCCATTTGGTCCAAAAGTGGCTATTGGACGAAGTGGCTATTGGACCAAGTGGTTTTTGGACCAAGTGGCTATTGGACGAAATGGTATTGGACGAAATGGCATTGGACGAACTGGTTAAAGGACGAAATGGACGAAGTGGCAATAGAGCATTGACAGCACGTAGGACTGCTTCGGAACCACGTCACGTGACTTCTGTCCTTCTGTCTCATTTCGCGCAGTTGGTTTGTGTTTGTATATGTTTTTGTCGATCGTTTTGTGTTGTACATCATTCTGTGTTATATCCTTTCGTGTTTGTATACAATACTGTACCGGTCGTTTTGCGGTGTCTATACGTTTTTGTGTTTGTTAAAACTAATTTACCAGTCGTTTTGCGTTATCATTTTATTTTCATGCTGCTTTGTGTTTCTTTTATATCTTGTTTGCATATCATTTTGGATTTACATCATTGTGTGTTTGTATACTTGTGTTCTGTGTCTATATTTGTGTTTTTATATCGATTTGTGGTTATGTTATTTTGTTTGCATGTTATTTCGATTTGTGTTGTATATAATTTGTGTTGGTTGTCACCGTTTATATTCTGGTTTCATATATATATATATATTTGTATTTATATGACTTTTATTTCACGCTGGTTTGTGTTTGCATATAGTCAGGTTTTGTATCTTTTTCTGTTTTATATAGGGGATTACAAATCTTTAATTTCGGACCACTTGCCCCACGGACCAGTTACCCCATATTATGGGGTAACTGGTCCGTGGGGCAAGTGGTCCGAAATTAAGGATTTTGTAATTGTATGGGCATACTGCTTTCTTTTGAACAGTACGACTTTTGTTGAAATTTGACATATATCCTTACCTTCTACAATCCAAAACATTTGGAACTTTAGGGTATTTACACATGTGATATTCTCCAGATCTTTGAAGCCACCTCCTTGAGTGACTGATTGAAAATTCACAGATAGTATGGGTGATATATGAAGATGGGTTTAGATCATGTTTAATGTACTTTATATGATTGACAGATATGCAACAGTAAATATATACATGCAGTACAGTCGTCTTAAGATGCTAGGTGCATATTGCATTTGATGGGTGCTATATTGTAGTGTGCTTATGGACTTTCCGAAATATGATTAAAACCATAGGTTGTGGTTGAAATGACCGTAAAATGGCGCATATTGCTAAGTTGGGACATTGGTGGTTTGGATTTGCGATCAAAATTACCATTTAAAGAATGCTTCAACTTAAATCATTATCACGGGTATTCATTTGGTAGAGTTATTAGTTTATGAATTTGCAAATAACAAAGTACACCATTTCTTATTTTATCTAAAGATACTCGTCTACTTGTAGGACCCGAACGCCGTAATATTGGCGAATTCAAAGATACTCGCTGGCTACAGAAATCTGTGTAATGGCTAAAAACAAAAATGCAGTTTTGCCTTTTTTCTGAAATGTATTGGAGTTATTGATTATTATGACACATGGTGGTTTTAAAACATTTTGGCGTAAAATTTATTACGTCACAGGCGTGTTTGAATAATGTTTAATCTCGACAAAGTGCTAAGTCATTTGTTGGGGCAAGTGGTCCGAAGGGGTATGGGGCAACTGGTCCGCCTGCAAAAACTTAATCAAAATTGTAAAATTCATTTTAAAAATTAGTTGTTGGTGTCAATAAAACTTGACTCGGTATTGAAATGTGAATAGAATATGAAATAATTCAGATTCTTTCTAGTCCTTAGACATTTTGGGGCATTTTGGGTCTAATACCACTATTTCTGTTATTGAAGGATTACAATATGACATGAAATTGCTTTAGAATGGTTTAAAACCTCGGTATTATGAATTACATCTTTATTATATTTGTAATGGTGTCTGTAAAGGTATTTGCAATGACAAAATATCATGATTTATGTATTTTATACACTGCTTGTTGTGTTTATTAACTGTTGGGTCATCATTGTCATATTGACTAACTTCCTTTTAACATGAAATGTTGGCTAAATATCAAGATGGTTTATCATAAGTACTAAATGATGATTTTATGAAGTAAATAAAATCATTAGAGAAAGGGGTATATATAGACGAATGTACGGGTCATCTGAATATCACAACCATGTAACCATTTAACTAGGTTCCTACCGTTTTATCTAATAAATGTGCAGTCGAAAATTTCGCTTGCCACGAAAACTGTATAAAACATGGATTTCAAGAGACCATGTATCCTTTTTACATGTTAAATAATATGGAAATGTGTTTGTAAAGAAAATACTGCCTAGTTTCCGTGTTGTCATTCACTGATTTCTGTGTATTCTAACCGTTGGAACATATAGGACCAGTTGCCCCACTGATGAGGTAACTGGTCCGTGCCAAGTAAAGTTTTCAGTTAGTGGTAATTGGCCTTTTCTTAAGATATTTTTTAACATTGATTATATGTTATATGTAAACAGTTACATGGGTAATATTTTCATAGCAATTCCATAAATATTTACACGAGCTTTTATCTTTTATATCATGAAATATGCTTAACCGGACCAGTTGCCCCATCCTCCCCTAGTTTTGTTTGCTATGATTTTGTTTTCAGTATCGTTTTGTGTTTGTTTATGTTATTTTGATATGTAAAAACACAAATTGATATTCAAAAACAACACGTTAAACACAAATTGATATACAAAAACCAAGTAAAACACCAATCTATATACAAAAACAATGTTAATTTTGAAACAACACGTAAAACACAAATTGATATACAAAAAACACACATGTAAATCACAAATTGATATACAAAAAACAGCATGTAAAACACAAATTGATATACAAAAACAATAAGAATTTTGACCCAAACGGCGTGCCATACGAATGTGCTTAACATCTTTTTCACATACCCGATCCACTACATGTACATGTAAACGTAACACTTTGCCGGTGTAGCAGGAGACATCGTCCCCTGGAGCCATAGTCCACCCTGTACAGTAAAGTATAGGCACTAATCTCTTTTAAAAGCGCACACTAGTTTCACGCTTCATTCAGTGGTTAATAGATGGTGTGACCGGTGACGTAGTGCCCGGCGGTTTGCGTGCGCACCTACAGGGAACGGTGCTTTAATTCACACTTGATTGATCATTACTTACCATGCTTACGGTGTAATAGTGCAGTAGTCATGGTATGCATCCCTAAGCACAATGAGAGACCAGGTACTAAATCTGGTTGCCCGGCGGTTTGCGTGCGTACCATAAGGGCATGTGCTTTTAAAATTGGCGCTCAGTGATGTGTGTTTTGCTTTCATATAGTAATGTATGCAGTAGTCATGGACTAGTACCTCTAGCATGTCTTTAGACCAGGCGCTAATCAATTTGTAAACATTACTGATGTAAACAACGGTCACCTCATCTATACTACTACATTATAATTGGCATTGAGCGCTGGCTCTCTTTGCTGTGAGTGACTTGTCAGAACATCATCATTAAAAATGCACCCAAAGTATAATTTGTTGAAAGTTGTTGTGGAAATTAAATATTCACGTACGCTTTTAATTTCATAAGGTAGATATTGTCAAGTAAATACCGATCTGGCAACTAAAATATTCTCGGCATGATAATATGAGTGTTGGTAGGGTCAATGGGAGGTATAAAATTGCGAAAATTGCATTGGACATTGAGTTTTAATCATTTTTTATTCCATGGATGTTAAAACTAGAATTTGGACGTTCAATGGGAGGTATTAAATTTCGAAAATTGCATTGGACATTGAGTTTTAATAAATTAAATAATTTAAATAGAATTTGGACGTTAAAAGTGATGTTATACTTTGCCGGGATATTTTGTCGGTAAAATCAATACTTTGATAATACTGAACCAATTTCCACCATTTTAACGTCAAACTATAACAACATTGGGACATTATGTTCTTTTTGTTGTTGCTTTTTCGTGAAAATTGTGTTATTTTATAAAGGATTCCGAGTGTCCTGTGCCTTGTCCTGTGCCTTGTCCTGTCACTTGTCCTGGGCTTGCCCTTTGCCAAAGTTTAACCAACATTTTTTAACCAAAAACTGTTGGTTAAAACATATTAACCAGCAAATGATTACAATTGTAACCAACCACAGGTTAAAGTTTAACCAACAGCTGTTGGTTACGGTTTTAACCAACCAATTGTGTGGTTCACTTGGTAACCTCCGTTGGTTAACATTTTAACCAACATGGTTAAAGATTTTAACCTTTGTTCTGAGTGTACTAACCTCCAGCAGGACAGTTTATTTTTTTCACTCTAAAAAACTGTAAAACCATGATTTTGAAGCAATTAGGAATTGTAGCGCTCTGTAACTCAGAATATATTTATGATTTATAATCAGAAATGTAAATCTGCAAGAAAATCTACTTTGTAAAAATAATCATGAATAGAGGGCGCCCTCTAGAAAAGATCCCATAATATGCCTTTAAGTCACGTCAGGCAGGTACGATTTGAGTCAAGTCAAGTATCTATGAATGTTTCTTTAGTCATGTCAAGTCTAATCAATGAGTATTATTCAAATCACACCCAGTCTTACTGAACATGAACGATATTCAATGCAATGATAGTCATCTATCAAACCCGCTATCAAATCATTTATTCAGGTCGGTCATTGCTTTGAAGTAGTGTATGTATATGGATAATTCATATTCACTTTAACCATCAAATGATGTTTAGACTCAAATTCCCAAATCATTTAGCACCAGATTTAAGTCTTTTGGATCGAGTATAATCAAAACAAATCTTTTCAATAGGTTACTCGAGTTTGCTCAAATCTAAGTAATTTAGCATTTATCATAAGTGATGTACGGTAAAGGTTTAAAGCTATTTATCTTTCTACATGTAAAAGAGTGAAAACTCACTCTCTATAAGAGTGAAAAAAAGTGAAAATTACTCCCATAACCCTAACCCTGCCAAATCCAACAGAGTCCAACGAGCCAATCTCTATGTTCCACCCGGCGTGCAAGTTTTTCGAGGATAAAATGGACCCAGGATTTTATACGCGGCCGAGTATAGTCGGCCAAGTAGCCTTGACACCCGTGGTGTAGTGGGGAATCGTTCGCCGCTGGTGCTGGAGGTCCGTGGTTCAAATCCCGGTGATTTTTGGGTCACCTTTCTCCGCGCAGAATTTCTTTTAAAAGTGAAAAACACTCAAATTACCACGCAAGGAGCAATATAAGTGACCACTCGTTTTCGAGTGGTTATTTTAATTGTATTTTATTTGACATTCACCAAGCATATAGACACATAGGTATAGTCAAAGTACCTACAATGGTAAGCAAACAAAAAACAAGAACATTGTGGGGGGGGGCGAGGCGAGAGGATATAAAAAAATTGAATCTTGTCAGTTGATATCGGCACTTTCGGTAGAGATTGGCACTGTCGGTTGTGATTGGCAATGCAATGTCGTCTGGTCGTTCGAGATTGACACTGTCGGTAAAGCGCTTGTTTTTTCGCGCCGGCTTGGAGTCAAACTTGTCACGCATCTGCCACTTACGATGTTGTTGCACTCTGTTTTTGCGTATGTTCTGAAGTTTTCTCAGTGCAATAACGTCATATCTGCCATTAACGATGTTGTTGCACTCACTAAATTTGTTAGTACATGCAGATACGATATCTTAAAATGGAAATAACTTTTCAATTCATTATTTTTATCCCAAGATGTTCAATTTATAATATCAAAGGAAAACATTTTTATACTTCCATAACATTATGTGGTTACTCAAACACACAGTAATTATGAAGAAAGAAAAAAAATCCTTCTCCTGCAAATACAGCCGAATGCAGATATGACGTTCTTGCACTCACAATACGATAATATGTGATCTTTTCCAGGGAGCGCCCTCTTTTCATGATTTTTTTTTTAGAAAGTAGATTTTTGCAGATTTACATTTCTGATCATCAATCATAAATATTTTCTGAGTAACAAAGCGATATAATTCCTAATTTTCGGGCAATTTATTATCCGGGGATAGTATTTATTGGATTAAAATGACCGAATGGGTCTTATCCATTGCACCTATAATGATAAAATACGATTATTTTAATTTATCGACCTAAAGCACCTGCCTAATGCTAATGGTGAGCAGGTGCATGTATCCCAGAAAACATGAAAAGTGAGAACGCTGCCGTTTGCGGTTCCGTAGAGACAAATATAGTATGATCATCATCCCCCAATGAAATGAGGCTTAAATTAAAGTCTATACTGTACTGAAAATGTATTAAAAGCGTATGTCAACTGGGAACTCGTGACTCGATCATGACTACATTCACCTTATTCTGCCTCGTGGGCATAATGAATAGGACTATGTGATCAAAGGCGCGTGCTATTTACAAGATAGAGGAAGAAAAGATGTGAGCAATTTTGCTATTTATAATCGTATACATCGTAAATATGCTATTAAAGAGACAAGTTTGCAGCAAATCACAATCTGTGCGACAAACCATGAGACAGAACTGAACATTTTACATGGATAATATTTAATCTTCATATTTCTATTCGATAATCATTACATCATTCTAATAAAAAGATATTGTTTACACGATTGATTCGTTGTTCTTATTTAGTCATCAGATTCACAAGTCTGTCGTCAGATTTCTACTTTATGTATGGCTTGATTCAGTGCATCGTCCAGTCCATTACCATTATCGCAAACTCAATGACAATATTCGCCTTCGTTAAAGTTCGAAGTTTGCGTACGCACTCGAGTAATATCCTGATATATGCGCTATCTATCACCGATGTATCCTGGGGAATTTACCAACTTCTATACATTGGGGTGCCTTTTGTATTTGGTTTTGGACCTCCACTTGGCGAGATCGGGTGCATGATAACGGTACCGCTAGATTACGTCTATAGCGCTGGTAATTTCATTTTAGTAGCGATCAGCATTGACCGAGTGTTGTTTGTAACTTTGGACTATTCGAAGTACAGTAGAATGATGACAAAATTGCGCCTTAAATTTATCATAGGCATTTGCTTTCTTGTCAGCTTTATTGGTTCTATCATTGAGCTAAGCTTTTGGAATTTTGCGAAGAGAAATAACGTCGTTGCAGCAAGCATCGACTTTAGCCTGTACTGCCATTTCCCTCCTCGTCGGATGAAGTGGTTCGGTCTTTTCATTTCTGTTTGCTTCTTTCTTCTAACTCTTTTATTGGTTGGTATTTTCAGCGCAGTCTTTTTCAACCGCCTACTGGTCAGGATACGCAAAAGTAGACGGATTGGAGTCGTACCTAGTGTTAGCGGTAATAATACCATCGACAACCAAGAAGCAGGGTCTGAAAACTCAAATAATGGTAATGAAGGAAATGTAACCGAGAAGCGATACATAAAGGCCGCGATAACCTTAACAGCCCTCGTGTCTGCAATGTATATCAGTATGCTACCGTACTGTATTTATCTCTTCGCGGTGAATATTCAAAGCTTATATATCGCAAAGATATTATGGCTTACTTTACAATTGAATCCATTGCTCGACCCAATTTTTTACGCGGCGACGCAAAAGGATATCAGGAAATTCTACGGGAATAAGATAAGGGAACTGTTCCGCAAACTGAATGCATGTCATACTACTAACATGTAACATTTCAATAAGTTATCTTATCTCCAAGCAATTGCAAATCGGAGATGATTGGGGACGACCAATACGATTTTAAAGATAAATTACGCGCACTAAGACATGCATCTAAACACCCAAAGTGCACAGCATCGATAGGATTAGTGAAAATATTGTTTTAATAAGATTTGAACTGTTGTTGATGTTGCTGCTAATTATCATCGTAAACTCAATGACAATAATCGCATTCGTTAACATTTGAAGTTTGCGTACACATTCAACTAATATCTTCATAAAAATGGTGTTCGTGTGCCACGTCATTACTATCTGCATTACCTGATAAGTTACTATTTGAGTACTGTATGGGTTCTGTATAATTTTTGTTTTAGTATCTATGAATATTTAGGTTTTATAGCACCACCAACTAAAGATTCAATCTATTATTAATACAGTTTTAATCAAAATAACAACTAATCAATATGAAATAAATCACTACGGCCGAGTGCACCAATAACGGGTAAGGTCATGTTTTTTATACTGGGTACCCAAAAAGGTGGATCTGTTACATTTGCACTACATATTATTACTTTGCATGCATATATTTTGGCTATTCTTTATCACACATACTCAAATTTGGTATTATTTTGATGAGAAAGTATTTGGCCTTTATTTTAAAAAGAAAAATATAAACTACCATGGTTCTGTTAATTACAATAGTTCGTTAAACCTAATTAGTCAGGGGTGGAAGAGTATGTGGAGGAGGAGTATGTGGAGGAGGAGGAGTGCATAGTTGAACAAGTATGGTGCAATATACATTGGGCAAACATAAAATGCACTGGTTTCACTCTTGGTACAATTTTATATTGAAAACATAACATTATTGAAGCATATTTGAATTAAAAATATAATTAGTTAATTAAGGAATCATTAATTAGCATTAAGAAGCTCAAAAAATTGTTAAGAAACGTAAGTTGGTCGCAGTTTGCGAATGTATGCAAACATTTGCCTGCACCAAACTGTCCATTTTAAAAGTATAGAAAGGTTGAGGTACCCTTTTGAATAAATAAATTTAACTATTTAATTAAAAATTAAAAGAAGATATGTAATTAACCTCATGTACTCTGTATTGTCTGGATGTTAATTAGCACATTTTGTTAAATGCCTTTGTGTGGTGTTATTACTTGTTTTAACTGTGTTACCAAATAAGTAAAAAACTGCTGGTTTTCATCAAGCTTGTAAACTCAGGAGAATTATTAAATTCTTAGGAATGCAACTGACCTGACCTAGTATAGGATGACCAGCATAAGCAGTTTGCCAATCAACATTGGATCACCCTATATGTTGAATACAACTTAAAACGAAAACATTTATAATTCAATCTTAAATCAGACTCTTGAAATTTGAATACTGGGTTCAAACATTATGGAAACTAAACTTATTTGTTCATTTGAATGAATGTGCAAGAAGGATGAACGCAATTAGTTGTATGCCACTAAACATGTGCCATTGGGAAAATTTGAGTCACCCTGTAGTTAAAGGGCCCCTTTTATTGAACATTATTTGAAGGTCATACCACTTTAAGCATTTGCCACTTCAAATTGGAATGTAAAATCATGTTTCAGATGCAAATTTAAATTCATTCAATTTAATGATTTGTGGATAATCATGTATACCTAAATTAATGTTTTAAACACCCTATATGTTTAAAATTAACAACTTTACATAAGAAAAGGGTGACTTTCAAAATCAATCAATGTTGATGTACATGTAATTGATGTATTTTTATTTGAAATCTACTTGAATTTTGTTAAAATACTAGTCTGTGTATGTATGTAGTAATAGAAGCATTTTTCCGGAACTAAATTTTAAAAAAATTTAGACACCCTGTATGTAGAATTTCAGATTCATAATGAAATTTAATCTGCATATGTCTGGATGGGTATGTTATTAAACTACTTTAAATCTGTACTGAACTTTTCTCTCATCACTTCATATACATAGTGGAAGTAATTATTGAAACCCTTCTTTTTTAGAAGATTTTGCTTGTTACACCCTGTACAATTTCGGGCCACCCTGTATAATCAACTTGATTGTATGCTATTTGCATCCGTTACAGTATATGCTTTCAGAATATGTATACTTTTACCAACTTTAAATGTAAACTTTTTCAGATATAATGCATTAACTGAAAAAGGAACCTAATTTATGGGAAAAGGGACATGTAACACAAATTGTACCCAATATAAAAAACATGACCGTAACTTAATAGGGAGATAAGCTACCTCCCTAGTAGTTATGCTTTAACTGTAGCATAACTTACTAACGATGTAATTCTTAGAGCATAACTGGCGAGTAACATCAGAATAGCAACTAGCGAGGTAAATATCCACATTAATCAGCATCGTCCCCTTACAAAATTAATTGGCGCATTTGCAAAGTGTTAACCTATAGTTTATTGTAAAATTCTGGCGTGAATGGTCCTCCGTAATATTAAAAACGTGTCGTCACTCGCTAGGTCATAGGTGAGTGTAAATCAAGAATCACGTGGAGTCGGCCTGCGATCCGGAAAAAATGATGCTATTTTATGGCCAAAAAATTCGAAGTTTGTTTACCGCTTTTTCAAAAATAAGGACTATCATGACATTACAAACATATTTTGGGCGAGGGGCACATACAAACATTGCACCAAAAAGCACAATTTTAATGACAAACAAAAGCACCCGATGGATACAATTATATACAATTATAACACATCTTTAACACAAATACTTCCGTGGCGTGGACACCTTGTCCTTCGCTTGTTAACCGCGGAACCCCGGTTCGATTCCCAGACCACGCACGGCACGATATGCTTTTTTTTATTTCGTTCTTCTCGTTCTACCCTTCCACTCACAATAATGTTGAAACTTAGCTTTATCAGTTTTTAATTAATAAAAACAATAATAAGTTTATGTATTTAGTCATTATTTAAGATCCTTGGACAATTAGTACA